>JAQBSW010003601.1:0-80563 GCA_029291075.1 Eudiplozoon nipponicum
ATGTCCAAGCTGACTTGAGCATATCCTTCTTGCAACTTATGAACTACGTTATTACTAAGTGGGCATTACTTGGTACCAAATCAAATATATATGTTAATTCTACGCAGATTAATATAAAACGATAAAATATCTTTGCAAATATGTTGATATTTTAATTGGTTATATGACCGTTTCGTGAGTCAGTGTTTCAAGCAAATTAAATATTACACGAAGTTAAGTTGCAATTGATGCCTCAACTTGAGATTACCACCTGAAGGTTAAATGTTTTTTTTTAAATTCTTAGTCGGAATGTGAAACCAAATCTGACATAGTTTGTGCGGCGCCTACCCAAGAACGTAAAGCAAGTAATCCTACCAGCGATTCATTGCGAATTTTATACGGAGTTATATTAAGTCAACAAATAGCAAAACTGGCATCGAATCAACAAACTTTTAAGAATCTGTCGAATGAAGAAAACAGTGTTAAAATGCGAAGAAAGGCCGCCAGTACGCTGGAAATCAAAGAAAATGGTTTCATTACTAGTAGTGGATACAATCTAAATTCACAAACTATGGACAATAAACGCAGCAGCCAGAGCCTATTCTCTACCAAAGACGGCATCCAGTTCACAAATGAAGACGTAAGCTAAGAAACTTATTTTCCGCGGTGTATAAAATACGAAGTTGTAAATAAAGATTTTTCATATGATCTAGTTTATATTTGATTCTGAAGTGTGGGCACACAATTTTAATGTGATTATATTATTTATCTCTTTAACATAATTAAATTTGAATAAAACACTAACTTTTATTTTTTAAAACAGAAGCCGTAACAAGGTAATTAATTTTACTCCACGTTTTCGTAAGATAAGTTAGCGTATTGCTTACGTGTGATTTTCAAATGCTACAGTAAACAGGTGGAAGCAATAGAGCCTGACCCTGCAAAATGCCAGTGTCAAAATTCACAAGCGTGACACCATGAGTTTGTGACTACCAGCTCGTAGGTAGCAGTAGTGAAGTCTCAACTTTCCTATACCATTCTTCTGTATCCTCTCTGTAAGAGTCTTCACTGAACTATGAGCTTATTGACAAATATCCACAAATCTTTGCCGGTTTGATGTATGAGCAGGCTGTGGGTTCTTCATTTATCTGATGAATTAAGAAACCAGGTTTGATAAGATGTGCACATTTAACACAGCGTAAGAGAGGGTTTAATTCATATGAGATCTGACATATCACAAAAATGGACTGAGGAAAATTACTCACTTCCGCTTTGCGTAAAAGAAAGTTTTTTTTACGCGAAGCATTGCAGTATTTGAGCCGATGGTTAGCACATGATTCGTTCATCCTCTCGATCATTCAGAATTCAGTATTTATTTCACGTTTTTTCAGAGTTGGGGTGATATCAAAAGTGGAAGGCATTATTTGATTTAAAAATTCAAATTGCTAAAGTTAATTTTTAAATTAGCATAGGAACACTACTTAAAATAACATTTGAGTAACCATAAGCAATTATAAATACATTGTCTCTACACCTTAGTTGTCACTTTAAATATAGAAAATTGAGTGATTTCATGATTTTTGTTAACGCAAAAATCCTCATCATTTGCATACTGGGAAATATTTATTTTGAGGGCCTAATACTTGACTGTGTTGGCGGTATGATGTTATATGGCAACGTATGTTACTTTTATAACTTTTAAAATAGACCAGCTTAGTAAAATATTTAACTTTTTAATTTATTTTTTATAATTATTTTTGGAATATATATATACATATATATATATATATACATATAAGTACACTACCTGTTTAATAATTCTGACAAAGAATTCTATCGCAACTTTGAAAACATGAAATAAATAATATTGAAATCTTTTGTAAAGTTGTTAAAATTATTTAGTAAAAGTTTACGTTTAACCTTTTGAAAAATTTCCTTGTTGCATTTGATTAAATAGGGTCTAGATATTTTAGTTTTGAGCATCAATGGGCGTACAGTGTTGCATCAACTTATTGAGGCGAGGAAGTATTATGTCAATTTGTTCATCTCGCCACGAACAGTTACTGATGTTCCAGCATCTGTCAGCTCCACATCCACATACAGGACGAGTCCATGCGCTGTTTTAAGTTGTCGAAACTTTCCGGTAATCATAGATCTAAATAAATGTGCTTATTGCGATAATAGTTATATATGCGCGTTCTTTCGGATGCCTTATATCTAATATTATTTAACAATTAAGACAAATATGAAATTTGTTAGGTTGTAAAAAATTTTGGCTGTTTTTATTTAAATTTGGAAAAGTAAAATATGTTCTGGTACAACTGGGAAGTACCAGTAGGACTTACTGGACTTAACCAGTTTGACGTTTACTTTGTTCCACCTTTGCGATGTAATTCGCGTACATTCATTTGTAAGGAGATTGCGAGTTTGTGTGGTGGCATTTCCGTGAAAATTTCAAAATGTTAATTTGCAATCGGGTGATTTAAAACATGACTTCATTTACCTTGTCCTGGTATTCATCACATGTCCAAACTGATTATCTGAGAAGATATTCTAATTTAATCCAGTCATGTCTAATAGTTTTGCGTCAAAATTGAAATTATGGATTCAGACCTAATGGGAGAAATTCTATTCTTCAGTCCTTATGTTGCAGATATGTTTTCTTGTAAAATGTAGGCAGTTTGTAAAAAAATGTTTCACTCAATGAAAAATACCTTTAAAGGAATACTTTTTCAATTTTTTTTATTTTACGGCAGGTATTTCGAACCCTTGCCGTGTTTTGCGATGTCTTTAGAACAGAAAGCAAAAATGTCTCGTTTTTCGAATATGAAAACCAGCAAAACTGGTTTTATAAATCGTTTTATTTTTAAAAACGCGTTGCTTAAATAAATGTTTTGAACAATAAGAAAATATGTAATTACATTTTTATTAAATACTAAACAAATATAGAATAATTCATATTTCTGTCGCTACGCAGAAAGGCCATTTTACAAATTAGAGCAAGAATAATCGTACCACGGTTATTATTTTTTCTTTCTTTATCATTGTGCTTGTATGATTTTAATGTGATTTCCAATTTAATACTATATTTTGACTTATTATCTCAACATTTCTTGAGGAATTTTTAAGTTATATCATCAGATTAATAGTTGATAAATATATTCCCCTTCATCTTTGTTGTACACCATGATGAATTCTGATAAAATGGGTGAGCAGATTATACATTAATTTAATTATGCTTCCTTGAGATTGTTTAAATCTGAACCTACCCTTTTTTATCCGTTAACATATTCACTTAAATCAGGTTTTCTGTATATTAAATTATCATCAAAACCTTTTAACCATTCACACGACAGCTTTTCAACTGTAGGGAAATTTAACTGCTATAAATAACCAGATTTGCAAAGAATTAATGCATAAATTTTGAGACAGCTGAATAATTAATATTACGTCAAAATGAAAATTTTAATGTGGCCAAGAGTTTGCAATTCTTTTGTGTGCACCCATGTCAATATGTTTCATTACGCGGATTTCCTCAGTGTTAATAATAATCTTTTCATCTAGACTAGACTTCATATTTCCCATTTGTTCGATGAAAGAGTTCACCAGTCCTTCAATCTAATGAACCAGTTCTTCTAAACAAGATACGGAAGCCAAATTGACTTTATGCGCGGTTTACATTAAGAATATTTATTTGTAGGTGTTTACCCGCAAAAGCGTGGTTTATTCATAAAACAAATTCACCGACATATTCAAAACAAAGCGTAAATTATGGCAACTATTTATTTTCCTTCAAAATTGTTTTCCATCTTTCATCTTAATGGATTTTACTTTCCTTTGGTTATTATTTGACTCATTCGCATCAGCTAGTTTTGTCTAAATTTGCACATAATTTTGTCACCGTGTACGTTTTTGGTGTCTTAATTAGGTAAACGGTGACACATATCATGACGACGACAGCCGACAGAATGATCGCTGTTAAATCCAAAAGACAAGTAAAACTAGTTATGCTGATTGTTGGCAAAATTTTTTTCGACAGAAAAGGAACGGTTGTAAAAATGGTCTATCATTACTCTGCACATGCTTCTGTCAAAATTACGTTACTTTATGTTAACAGATATCATTGCTTGCACGGATGGAGATAATAATGATTATTTCATCTAGGTTGCAAACTTGAGCTCAACACCAGTCCAATTATATGTGTAGTTGCTGGTATCAATTCATCGAGAAGACTGGCAACTATTCAAATTCTGTCCAAAAGTTTTTCGGTGGACATAATTTAAAGGGGTACAAATAAGGTTAAAGGCGTCCGACACG
Organism: Eudiplozoon nipponicum; assembly: GCA_029291075.1. NCBI lineage: Eukaryota > Metazoa > Platyhelminthes > Monogenea > Mazocraeidea > Diplozoidae > Eudiplozoon > Eudiplozoon nipponicum. The sequence continues at coordinate 4,297 of JAQBSW010003601.1, forward strand.
AAGAATTTCCTTTGCTAACTTATACAAGGCTTAGTTTATACTGTCGAATGCATATAATATGAGATAGGTTTTTGTATCAATTTTGTGATCTTGATTTAAGATGGGCACTCAAATTGTAGCAGCGTCTGACCATCCAATTCGGGTCATATGACGCATATCTCACCAATTTCCTCAGTCCCTGATGATTTATTGTCAAAAAGAGCTACTTAATTTGTTTCTTTTCAAGAAATTTTATTTTGACAAAGAGTATCATAATCGAAATCAATTACAACTCCAAAGGGAAACAATAATGTAAACTACTCAGCTCTTTAATTCCTTTCAAAGCAGCAGATGCAGAGCGTGGACTAGCTTACGCAAACTGATCTTGGTGACCTTTCAAATTTTTCTGTGCAGAACATATAAAATAGTATAAAAATATCAATGGTTTGGATGTTGAAGCCGCAATCAAATGTGAAAAGAATCCGTGTGAAGAAAAACATCTGAATAACGAAAACTGAAATGAAAAATAAATGCAACATATATAAGATAATAAAACACATCAACTCATCTAATACAAATGACTTAAATAAGAGTTTGTATTAGATACTGTGTACCTAGTAACAAATTTGTTCAAATAGGAGCAGAAAATATACCTAATTCAGCATAAACGAAAGGTATAATTTCATGTGCACATGCATTCCGCGCGGACTGGCGACTAATTGGTAGTAGCCGGTAATACTGCCCTTACTCAATATATATATATTTAGTAAAGAAATGTAGGACAGGTGGACAAATATATAGTGGGTAAAGGGCGTATTACCGACTCCTACTAATGTTTTGCTCATAAGCACGAAACGTATGTGCAAATGAGATTATTTCTTTCGTTCATGCTGACTTTAGTATATCTTTCCAGTCCTCTTTGAATTAATTTGTTATTACGAACACAATACCTAATACAATCTTACATATATATCACTATTATCAAGGTTGTGATCTTGATATAAACACATGACCCATTAATTACTTACATTTGTCAGTATAAATGATGAATTGTATAGTGTAGAAAAGACAATTCATCCACTATAAAATCCTTCGTTTATATTGAGAAATCTAAGTAATTAATGAGTCAGGTGTTTATATGAAGATCGCAATCTTGATTAGAATAATTGTTATCAACGCTCGCGCAACCAATATTCGCTTAATTGAATATATATTAGCTCTCCGCAACAAACAGGATATGGCTTATTTAAATGTAAAAGGAACAACTGTAGCTCCGGCATAACGATTATACATGGATCGAATAAAATGCAATGTAATTTATGATATATAGTTAATGCGACACTATCTAGCGTTGGAACGGATGTGAAAAAACACCCAAGATCACTTTATGTTTCATTCTTATTTACCAACATAAATCAATAAAAAATAACGACTATCTTTTGTGACCTGATTGAGAATGAATTTTAAAGATATTATAATAAACAAAATAATCCCAAAGGTAGCAAAAACAATTCATCGAGTTTATCAGGTTTGTCCTTATTGGAAACCCCTCAAGTAATGTCCAGAGTCTCCCACGGTCGGGACTCGAACTGAAGCACATATTCTTTGGAATCTGAGACTATACACTGCGCCAACTGTACCACAAACTACGCGCAATTTGAAGTCATCTACTGACCTGGGATTTCTGGCTAGACTTTTCTTCAGGTTGAACAGACTTAGAAAATTTGTAATACTTGATGTCCTAACTAGTGAAGTCCGATATATCATTATACAAGAAATGATATGCCATTTGGGAAAGATATATTGATTTGAAGTTTACAGTCTGGATTTTTTAATTATATGTGTTTTGTCAGTGTATATGAAAAATTCATCAGATAGCAAAGTAAATTCATTCTGTAGACAAGTTTCGTCCTCGTTAGGAACCCTTCAATTACTGTTTATAATTTGCCACGGACTGCACTGAAACTGGGGCACGTAGGCTTCGAAGTTTAAATCTATGCACTATATACCATTCGTGCCGCATACGACACGCAATTTGAAGTCACGCATTTACATTTTTATAGATTTCTTTGCTAAAAAATACCCCAACATGTAAACTATTCACTTTTTTTTACCAATTTGATATTTGAAAGACATTTTCCTGATGATGATCATGGAAGGTCGAAACGCGTCAGTGCGTTGCGGCTGGCGGTAGTTTTGTTATGTTGGTCGACGACTGGTTAAAGCAAAGACATTTTTCTGTTTGTTTTACTCAAAATATTTGGCTTTCTGATTAGTGTTAAGTTTCAGATAGAGGTTGTCTTAAATTTAACGTAAACCTTCGGCAACTATCTTTTGCAGTTTTCATGGTACTCAATTAATTATGAAAATTAGAATTCAATAGCACGTCATCAAGAATGCCTTGGCTATTCAATACTTTTTTCGTATTATTTAGTTAAATATTGATTAGATTACGCTATGTCTACTTTTTTGCTGACGAACTCTATTTTCAGCTATTATTTAACTTTCACAATTACATGGTTCTGCATACTTTGAAATGCGAATTTACACAAAAAACATAACCACGATCGATATCAATCGGTTTGGGAGAAGTTAGGCATATAATTGGTATTCTGAATGGGTACTTATGGATAAGAGTTATTCTTGCGAATTTAACTTAATTTAGATGTTTAATTGTCATATGTGATACGAGCAGACGAGTATTTGATTGATTAAACTTCAAACAGGTACGTTTTTATCACAAAACCTTTTGTGCTGAAAAATTGCATGATTCAATAGGACTCTACCTGACTATGACGTTTCTTCCTGCCTTCCTTAGATTACAACGAAATTTTGTGTGAAATTAACAAAATGAACGCAAAGTCAATAGGTTTTGCACAAATTGCATGGTATCCCTTAACAATTTGAAAAAAATAACTTTATTCTGCGCTTCTTTTCCACAATTGAGCTCGAATGAGGCCATACGTTCGGCATAAACTCAATTGATTTAAATATTATTCACATATCTGTTTAACTACAAGTTTATACATATTGTATGGAATCGTGTTTGAAATTAATAATCGTCACATTTTAACTCGAATTAGGATGCGCTAAACAGATATTAAATTGTTTACATTGAGCATTAGTCAGAGTATTTAAAGCAACCTGAAGAAACTTTATTTTTATATATCGCGTAGGCATAAGATTTATGTATTTAAGCATTATGCATTATATACTTTAAAAGAAGTTTATCAGAAAGTCATACCAAAGACAGCATAATAGAAAGGTAAAATCTCATGTAAAAATGCGTCAAGCGCCTAGTGGCGAATCCTATGTAGGGGCACGTCCTACACCATATACCAACGATGTATTTGGCAAATAAATCTGGAACAGTTGAACCGCACAATCTTTATACGAATGTGAATTCAAGCAGTGGTAGAGTTTGATTCATATAAAGTATAAGACAATGCAGCTTTAAAGCCAAATCCCTACATATAGCATTTATCAAGCATGTAAATGTTACCAACAAAAAGGGTTCCAAAATACCTAGCTGATACATGACACTATCATACAGACCTTGTACCGATTACCCACACAATAGATTTTGGAATGTCAAAAAATTTAGATAAAAAATACTCATTAACACCTGTTACTTCGGTAATTAAAAACATTCTGGCGTCAGTCGACATCAATTATCATATTCGTGGTAATCATGACATCCTTAGATTGAATATACAATTGTTTCACATATGGTTTCGTATGCAGATTTAACATATATGCAATTGTATATTGGGTCTTGCGCACCTAGTAACAAATTAGTTCAAATCGAACCAGAATGTTTTGCTAAAGTCAGTATGAATGAGAGATATAATCTCATGCAAATATGGGTTCCATGCTTATTGACTACTCATCAGTAGGTGCGGGTACTACGCCCTACATCCACTTTATATCTGACGAATAAATAAGGAACAATCACAGTAGAATCTCCTATATGAATGTGTTCCAGCAGTAATGGAAATAAATGAATATAAAGTCTTCGCCAATGCGACTTCAAAGCCAACTCACCAAATGTAATGTTTACAAAGCCTGTAAAGGGTACCTACAAAATTTTTCAAATTAATCTCAATATTATGCTAGCATTATTATTAACCTTTATAAATCAATAGGAAACAATGTGTTTGTAAAAGATTTCACCACTATGCTTTAACGAATTAAATTTTATAATGCATAATGAGGCAAATTTGTGCACAAAATTAAAAATATTGAAGTGCATTTTAAGATCTACATGTAATCGAATGCACGTTTCATTCTAATTAATTCACAGGTGATTAGACAGGAATTTTTCCGTCCCGGCATGCTGTTGGTGTTTAAGTCAGGCATAGGACAGCAGTGGAATCCAGGTTTGATTGAAAGTGTCGAACGTGGCCAACTGACGATCTACGATCTAACAGAACCGTTTATGAATGCAATGTCGCATCGCGGAAAGAACACCGCGCCAATGATTATGCAAAACACTAAGACATATGTACTAGACCATTACATGCCAAAAGATGACGCCAATTTTAAAGAGATTGCAGGATCTGATCTGTCGGCGGATTTAATTCCAGGATTAGCGACAAATGTTGTTGGGGAACAAAAACCAGGTGCAACAAGCCAAAACATATATCGCTTTTCGGTTGATTCTCAAGATATCGCTCCTCTGGGTCTATATCCTGCCCACGTGAATGTTCGCCTTGGACAATCCAGGAGTAAGTTTTACAAATACAATTTATTATTGGTTATGCATCATCTTATGTTCTACGTAAACATGGCTTTAAAGGATTGTGCTACTCTTATGTTTAGTTGAGTTTGGTAAGGTATTTTGAATTTTATAAAACAAAAATAATATTATGTTTTAAAAGATGTTTTAAGTTAATTTCGTCAATTTTGACTTTATTATTAAATGTTTTGCAAGAGCCTCATTGATGGTTAACTGAAACACGAACATCAATTAATTAATTACCTCTGTGTTGAAAGCCATAAAATTCACGTGAATTTTTTAAAAATATAAGGACTGAGTTTTTATCTATTAAACTAATATCATATGTATAAAATATCAGTGATTTTAACATTGTCCCTCATGTTGTTTATCCAACCAGTTTTGCTCTCTTTTCTCATCTTCAATACTAAATGCCTTTTTATTGCGAAATTGATAAATACCAGCAGAATTATCATCTGATCGTGAAAAAAGAGAATATTTAGATTTCCATATGTTTAAGAAATACAACGTCTCTGGTATTATATTATTTCGGAATTCTTAACATTAGGTTTGATTACAATGCAATTCATCATTTAATGTTCCATTCAGCATAATTAGGCTCGCTTTCGACCGAATCTATCTAGCATGCATCAAGCTAAACATAAAATTGCATGCATACTTTTAAATTTCATATGTCAGACATGTCATATTAAAAGAATTTCAATGTATTATAACTCTAAAAAATTAAATGATTTCCATATGTGGAAATAATTTATGCCTTCAAAGGAACTGAGCATAAATGTTATGTAATCGTAATTGAATTTACTGACGCTTTTCTGATACGATGTTCAAAAAATTTTCTCTTTACCTCTACAAAGTTGAATACTGTTCTTATTTTAAAAAACTTTGCTTAATGTAAATATCTTACATGGTATATTTTCTACTCTTTGATAAAGAAACAAATTTCGTGCAAGGTTATTTAAATCAAGTTTGCGAGCTTGAAGTAAACACCAATCCCATTGTATTTATCTAGTCGTCAAACAACATAGCAAAACTACCGCCAGTCGCAACGCACTGACGCGTTTCGACCTTCCATTATCAGTGCGTTGCGACTTGTGGTAGTTTTTTATATTATGGAAGGTCGAAACGCATCAGTGCGTTGCGACTGGCAGTAGTTTTGTTATGTTGTTCGATGACAGGTTAAATAAAATGGGATTGGTGTTAACTTAAAGCTCGAGAACTTAATTTAAAGAATTGTTACCACTACTCGCGAAATCAATTATTGCTTAATTGTATCGTGCAAAAGTATAGTCAAACAGACTAGAAAATTCATCTAAAGTCAGTTACAGCGGGATTATACTTCTGGAGTATTTTTTTAAATTGTGACGTCGGAGTGCCAGCTTCATGTATTCCAATGCCGCGTTTTGCGTACGCAAGTAATAGCTTTGCACGGACAGTTTGAAAAAGATCCGATTGATCATAATTTCCAATTTTGTTGTGTCTTTGATCGGGTTGAGTTTGCATTCGTCCCAATGCAAATGCGGTTCTATCACATTTTTGTTTACTGGCGACGTTTCGGAAGTTGAATCCCACTTCCGGCTTCAGGCCAATTAGTCTCTTTATACCCACAGCACAATACTCATAATAGCAGATTTAAGCAAGTGTGGATATAAAGAGAATTATATTTCTGGAGTTGTATGTCTTATAAGTTAAAGGTAGCGCTTTTCGCTTTAATAATTAAATCGAAGTTAAATGCCTAAATCTATACAACATCATCAAGAATTTAGTAATATTGTAAAAAAACCATCGTAGATCTCGATTTTTGTAAGCTGATTAAAAGTAAATCTGGTTCAATGAGATTTTGGCAAATATAAGCCTACTAAAATTTTAAAAACCGAGAGAGTGTGAATTAAAAATATTTTACAATCTCTCCGTCTTTAAATTTTTCTATTTTGCCTATTAGAAGAGAAAGTAGCTCGAATGTTTGTGATTCTCCTACTCACCTCGTCACAAATACTACCCGAAAAATTGTTTCGAGGTACATTTTCATGGCTAACAAAGATACCAATTTGCTAAAATTATTGAAAATTGAGAATTTTGGCTTATTACGAGCTGTCTTATTTTATCGAGGCGAGTTAGGTCAAATGTAAGCTTGAATATGGCATTCTTTGCGAAGTTTTTCACGATCTCCTTTACTAGAACAATTGACAATCAAACCGAATGCGTGCGAAAAATGATGGAATAAATTTATTAACACAAAAATGTCAGAATAACGAATAAACAAAAGAAATCTTTAAAATTCCTATACAGAATTTAAGAAAAGGCAGTTTCATTTCAAAATTTCATTGTTTGTGACTTTCCGATGATCATCAAAGGCCCACGCAAGTAAGCACCCTTTACAGATTTAAATGGCAGCAACGAAGAACATCGCTTGGGTATTCGTCGATTTTTTGTGAAAAAGCTGCAAGTTCATATATTATTTCTGCATTTGCAAGATGGGGTTGAGAGATAAAATATGTAATAAAGCATACATTTATTTTGAAACGTGTCTATTCAACAGAGTTTAAAAAATGTCATTTTATTTTCGCCAGATTGCACTAATATTGCAATTTTTTGAAAATCAATGGAATCGGTGTTTACTTCAAGCTCGCAAACTTGATTTAAAGAATTGTTACCACCACCCGCACAATCAATTATTGTTTTATTGTATTGCTTATATGTGTATATGTGGCGAAAGCTGCAAACAGTTAATGTTCGTGACTGCATAGCCGACTTTTCCAGTCAAGTTCAATGCATGCGAGACTGCTAGAGGTGAGAGCCGCATATCTAAATTTGATTTTTATATATATATTCAATGTGGTTTGATCCTCGATAGTCAGTTTGCCGTCGTACTCTGATGATGATGATCATGGAAGGTCGAAACGCGTCAGTGCGTTGCCGCTGGCGGTAGTTTTGTTAAGTTGTTCGACGACTGGCTAAGTACAATGAGATCGGTGTTTACTTCAAGTTCGCAAACTTGAGTTATACAATTGCGATGCTGTTGGTTTAAACACATACATTGTAGGACATCACCCAGAAACCGAGAGACGTACACGCTGAAGTCTGTTTGCACACACATACACTCAAAAATCACCATTTATCATGAAAATTATTTGCATACTTCTTGTGTTTATTTCGCTGAGGATTGAAGACAACAGTCTCTGCAGTGTCTAATTATTATTCGTTGTTTGCTTCGAAGGAAACTTGGCAATCCGACTGATTTTTAGTGGAATTTTTAAAATAAGTGAGTTCAGCTATGGCTGTACCAGCTGTGCGCGGTCTAAAATTTTCTTGAATCCGCTTCCTTAGAAATCGGCTAGGTTTGTCTACATAGCACACTGAGCGTCGATGGCATTCGCACGCATTAACAATGTTGGACTGCTCGATTGCGGATAAATTATTGTTTACAGTTATGTTTAGCAATCGTCTTGTTGCGTAAGTAGACATTTGGACATTATAAACTCTAAAATTAAATACTACAGATTGGATATCTCGGTACAAAAGTATAGTGACACATATCGTGTTTCATGTGGGTACAGCTTCATGGTTTATCGTCGCCGCTTATGCTGTGTGTGTACATCAACAAACGCCTCTGGATAGCCGTTTTCTAATAAAAGATTATGAGCATCGTAATTTCTTCAGGTTGGAATTCTCTAGAAAGGAGTTTCTTTATTCCAAAGGATGCACTTCTTATCAATTTATCTTTTGGGAAATTTTGATAAAACTGGGGCAATGGATGTATTGTCTGGTTCGTGTCTGCTTTTGATATAATTACCTTTTTAAACTACCATCGTCCTATCTCAGTAGCAGTAAGTCCAAGAATGAAAATCCGTTAGACTAAGGGTTCTCTCGCTCACAAGTAAACGAAATAGTATGGTACATATTTTTCAATCTTCAAAAATGCTATATGTTTTGACTTCGTTGTTTATGATCATGGCAGGGTCATCAGCATACCTCTTATATGTATTACACTATTTTCCAATAAGTGGTTATTATTTCAATGTTTTCAGATATAATTGCATACATCAACTAGTAGACTTCCTAGCAGACAGCCCGTCACAAATTCATCGATTTGCTTAAATTATTGACCACTGAAAATAAATGGACTACTTCGAAAGAGATTATTATGGATAAGTTTGCTGATGCGTGGTTATTATCGATCAACTTAGACAGGAAATTGATGAGCTTGACAACATGGATGCTTTTGAATAGATTTACAACATTGAGAGAAATAATGTTAAAATTGTTGATATTGTACACTTTTAATTTATTTACAGAATCAAACATATTGCAAACATGTTCAGTTTTGACCAGAAGGATAAACCAAAGGCAGCATGGACGGAAAGTATAATATTAAGCAAAACACCTATCGCAACACCTAATACATACTTGCATATATGTTAGTTCTCCGCAACAAACGGTATTTAAATATTGCAAACATCATTGCTTGTCATTTCAATTTTTACCGGCTTCCGGATCGTATTTCGTTTGTTCGGCGGTTTGTGTTATGTAGAATTGATCATTTAAATTAGTGATCTTATCGGCTGTTTGTTGTTCCTTGAACAGCGTTGTGTAACTTTGGCGTGTTTTACACACTTAAGGCTCGTGTTTCGACTGGTTATGTAAATTTTCCACACGTCGTTTGATTTATCAATTTTATTAGAATTTGCTTCGTCGGGTGATTGGTGAATTGCTTCACACTTATATTTAATTACCCGTTATATTAAATCTTTGGTAGTTTCATAAATGTCTTTATATATTTAGCACGTGTGAATTTTACATATCAACAATACCATTCCCAAGTATCAAATAAGAATTGTATAGTGTAGAAAATGCAATTCATCCATTAGACCGGTTTCGTCCTTATTGGGAACTCATCATGTACTGGCCAGAATTTACCGCGGACAGGGCTGGAACCTGGGCATGTCTGCCTCGGAATCTGGTGCTCTAACCACTGAGCCACCCTACCGCCTACTACACCCCACACACTTTTCAGTTATTTATTAACTAATGTGACTTAGTCTATTTTTTATTTAGGTGGAGCTCATATGACATCCATTATACCCAAAGTTCCAACTAATCATTCCAAATCAGTCATTACTGAACAGACACCACACTACATGGGGAAGTGGTATTGAAACGAACGTTTATATAATTAAAAGAACATTGGTGGCTCGGGTGAGGATAACAATTATTATTATCAATGTTTCGGTCTTGATATATGAACCTGATCCATTAATTACTTACACATGTCAGTATAAACTAAGAATTGTAGAGTGTAGAAAAGGCAATTCATCTAGTAAACCGATTTCGTCTTTATTAGGAATTCATCACGTACTGGCCGAAATTTGCCGCGGACAGGGCTCGAACCTGGGCATGTCTGCTTCGGAATCTGGTGCTCTAACCACTGAGCCACCCTACCGCACACTACACTACACCCAATTTTAAGTTATATACTGACTATTGCAACTTAGTTGGTCTATTTTTCCTTTAGGTGGAGCTCATATAGCATGCATTTTGGTCCAAATTTCCAGTGGGTTAGAGCAAAAGATTCCGAAGCAGACGTGCCCAGGTTCGAGTCCTGTCCTCGGCAAATTATGACCAGTACATGATGAGCTCCCAATAAGGTCGAAACCAGTCTATTGGCTGAATTGCCTTTTCTGCACTATACGATTCTTAGTTTCTACTGATATATGTATATGTATATAATAATATCGCAACCTTGATTATAATAATTGCTATCACCGCCCGCGCAACCAATATTCATTTAATTATAGGAGTTAGTACATGTTTTTAATATAATTTGGTAAATTCTTTACGCATAGTTGTGCGCATGGGCTTGCATTAGCTTGTACATCTCTCGCATTGCGTTTGCTGTTGTATAATGGATGTATTTAATCCAGTCTTATAAGTCCTTTTTCGAAGAGAATGGCCATTTTTTCAAGTGTTGCGGTCAAGTTGCGCTATGGCACATAGAATGTTGCCTCTTAACAAGTGATTAGTATATATCTTCGTTATCATAAATCTATTCTTCAATACATGGAATGTTTAAAACTGTGATTAATGAAATCTCATGTATTATTTAATCAGATGTTAAATTTTAATTCAAAGGTCGTAATTCCGATTAAAAATTTTCCACCATCTTAATTAATAATACAATTACGAACAGTTTATAAGTTAGTGGATTTGCGTATCACACAAATGGACATAATAAAAGTATCCGAAGGAATATATCAGAAGTATATATCAGAATACAGATAAAAAGTGAGAGAGTGTGAGAGAGAGTTATATGAAAATATATTTTCCACAGGCAAAGAATCTCTAATAAAAGCATTAATATACTAAACTATTTTTATCATCATCATCATCATCATCATCACCATCATCATCATCATCACCATCATCATCATTACCATCAGTTCATTGTGAGTGGTCAGATATTAATGTAGAAACAGTTGTTACAAAGCTAAGTTTGTTATCTTTTTTAACACCGGAATCTGCACACATCGAAAATCAAATGATATTTTGGATACAAATGTAGCCTGATCTCCAGGCCTAAAAGTGAGTTAAGCCCCGCAATAATTAATAAAAAGGATGGATAGTTAATAGATCATAATTAATCGAAATTGAATAAATGAAGTGTAACCATGTATGAGGCATAACTTAGTTACGCAATTAAAAAATTTCTAACTTAGCGCACATCCTATACAGATAAATACACTCACAGTTATTTGAATCAAATTGGCGCGCAATTGGTGATCGTTCAAATACACTCACAAGTGAACGCATTACAAACCATAAACAGTTTGTATGCTTGATGTAAATATTTAAATAACTAAGAAATAATCATTCAAGGAATCAAACGAAACCTTGTTCAAATTAGAAATGAAAACAAGTACTTGTGTTAATAAGTATTTGCAAAGTGACTTGATCTATTCATCGGAAAAATAATTAAATCTAATACTGTAATTATTTATTCTTCATTAATAAATCATAATAAATGAAGCAATGCGCAAGATATCAAATGTGATCTTTCAAGTAAACCGGTTTTTTCTTGTTAGTAACTCACCGAATACGTGCCAGAAATTGTTGCGACCAAAGCTCGAACCCGACCACAGGGCCCATTTGTTGTATTAAATACTGAACGGTACTTTTGTTCTCATTCAGTAGATTAGCCGTTTAATGCGTCGATTTTTTATGCTATTTCGTGCTATGTTTAGCTTATAATTGACAACACGTACATAATCAAGATACTGCCACTAAACTTCAATTAAATAAATTAGTATTTCTTGTGAAATGCAATTGGTAATGATCATACAAAAATTACATCAATATAGACTCATTAGTTGCAAACCTAGTAACTAATTAGTTCAGTTGTGACCAGAAGGATAAACCAAAGCCAGCATGAACGATAAGTATAATCTCATGCACATTCGTTTCGTGCTTACTGGCGACTCATCAGTAGGAGCCGGTATTACGCCCCTTAACCACTATATATTTTAGTCAAGAATGTGGAATAATAGGACGGTACAATCTCCTAGACGAATGTGTAAACCTGTAATAGTGAAGCTAACATAAACTAAAGTCAACGACAATACGACTTCAATGCTAACTCACACTATATAATATATATACCGCGTCTGTAAAGGATACTAACACTATGGCCATTGTGTTAGTAACTGATACCTTTTTTTGAAATCGATGAGTACCGGATAATAACACTATGGTTTCCGAGTCGGTACATGATACCAACCTGATGGATATAAATTTATGCTAAAGTTCACCCAAAAAGAGAATTACAACAATTTCCGAACACCTGTTACTCCAGTTAAACCATACACTCTGGCCTTCATCGATATCAGTTGTCACACTTCGCGGTAAGCATGACATCATTCAATTCAATATATTACAGTTAAATACTGTTTGTTGCGAAGAGCTAATATATATGTGAGTATGTATTAGGTGGTGCGAACCTAGTAACAAATTAGTTCAGTTGTGACCAGAAGGATAAACCAAAGGCAGCATGAACGGAAAGTATAATCTCATGCACATTCGTTTCGTGCTTACTGGCGACTCATCAGTAGGAGCCGGTATTACGCCCTTTAACCACTATATATTTTGTCGAAGAATGTGGAATAATAGGACGTTGTGCGTTTATTATGTATGTCCGGCTCCTTCTATTGAGAAGCTATTAAGCAGAATACGCATGGTTCGGTATCTATTAACCAGGTTCTAAATAAGCCATGCCTATTATTCCATGCAGATGTTTTGCAATCTCATTATGATATCACTCGAAATGATTCTGGAAGCATTTTTACAGTAAACTTCTGCGTTTGATATTAGGTTCCTTAACCATCTATTGTTGTTCTTCTATTGTATGACAGTTTAATTAAGCATATGCCAATTTTGAAGCGATTAAGTGATACGATTGTGTTTAATGATTGCCTGTGAAATCTTGTGGTGCAGCTGTATCTTTGAAAATCATGTAGTTTTACGCAGAGGGATACGTATTTCTTAGTTTGAAGTATATCCATATATATATTTAACTATATTTGTAATACTTTTGTTATTTTAATTATTATTTGCATAGCCTATAGAAAAAAGAAAACTCCATTATTTTGCAATGGTCGTATGGTAGATCTTGTCCTTAAATTTCAACGCTACAACGGCCATTGCGAGACGAATTTTTTTAAAGATTACTAAAAATTATTAAGAATAGCATCGGCATAGGATTTACGTAACGCGTAGATTCATTAAGCATGCCAACGCCCACTCGAATAAGCCAAGGAGAAAATGGCCCCAGATAATTAAACGTTCCCATATAAATCAAGAATTGAAGTAATCACGAAGCAAATTTCTAGTTATAACATGGTCAGGTAGGCTCCTTGTAATGGCGCATTGCTGATGTTTCCAAATGATGCAAAAACATCTCTGCCTCTTTATGGCGTCACAGTTCAATAGTTTCTTAGTTAGGAATATTAGCTAATAGATCTACTTGGTAGTTACTGCTGCTCCGTAATTCCTTCAATCATTCAAGACAAATCCAGTAAACCTTCACTTTGACACAACCTCTTTTGTGATTAAGTCGTGTTTGCGAATACGCGTATCCTAGATATATTCCTGTTTCCAGAAATTAAGTCATACAATCTCCGGCGGAATTAACAGACAGTTTTCTCTCTCGTTGCAAGCCTTTACTCAATAACCTTTTTTAACTTCTTCGCTCATTTACTTTTAGACAATTACTTTACTAAATAAAAACATTTTTTTGGTGTTTAGTTTTTATATATATTATATATATATATATATATATATATATATACATATATTTCTTGAGTTTGAGTATGACAGTGACTAATCACGTGATTACTATGCTTCTGTTGAAGACAAACATTGCAATGTTTTATTAAAAAGTACGCTTTAATAATTATTCAACCACAGAAAGTATGCATTGATTAAAAATGCTTATGCAGAATTGGATATTTACTGTCATGTAAAAGTGTAAGTAAAGTAGTACTTTTGTAACCACTGATCCGTTAAAGTTCAATGCTAAAAATAAGATCAATTTGTTACATCGGTTTAGCTACATTTTAAGCTCCGTATCAGTAGCGTTGACTACTTTTTGAAGAAACTGAAGTTACAAGCTAGCGGTAGTCAATGAATTCAAACAGCAGGGCAACTTAAAAGGACTTTATTCCTTGTTTATTTGATTTATTGTATAAATCGGTAAGTAATACAACTAGATCAGTCATATTTGATGGTTTTTTCGGTGCGATGATTGAGCGGGCCAACAGAGGAAGTAGCAACTTCATGGTGAGGACGAGCTTACTTTTCAGATTAGAGCTACTTCAACTATGTGCTACTTTGTTTTTGGAATCCAAATAAGTATAGTAACAAATGAAAAATATATGACTGTAAAGAAATAAATAATCTGTCAGAAACCCACTGTATCAATTGCAATTGGAAGAAAGTGACAACGCTCACCCGGGACTACTTGAGTCTAATTTTCGCATAAGTTAAATACAGTTTAACAGTTAACTGAAGAACCCATACATCCGATGCAACAGTTGCATCTCTTGTTTATATATATATATATATATATATATATATATATATATATATATATAGATATATTATGAGAAATTTTGATGCTGGTAATTTGTTTTTTTAAATATTCTTGAGCATGCTTGACTACAGCAATGATGTCTGATTCGTATTTGTGTCTAAATACACCAAGTGCATGAACAATTTCATTACATTTAATTGGATATTTCACAATCAATTTATGCGTACTTGCATTTTTGCTTGCATCAACACGTTAAGTTGAAACAAAATTAAGAAATTTCAGCGTGCCAAATCAAGGGATAATAAAGACATGTGAAATTGTACACTGAATCAATCATGATAAAAGATAACAAACTGGTGAGATGCTGGTTATTGCCCCATTTACCTCATCCATGTATTGACTAGCCTGTGTTTTGTAACAGATCCTTTTTTCAATGGTAAACGTTTGTAACCATTTATCTGTTTTTTTCAGCTCGAACAAACTATAGAGATAAATTAAAAAAGCAACTTTGAAAACTTAACTTATCTGCTTCATTTAAATATATCATTGGCTAATCTTAAAATACCTACAAACGTTTTACAAGATGGACGCTTACCGCGTATATATATATATATGTATATATATATATATATATATATATATATATATATTAGGTCAATTCTGCGTAAATACAAATTTACGGATCAATAAATTCCGTAAAACAGCCGTGTCCAAAGATATTACAAATTGAATATGTTAAATAAATTTGCCTACCGAATCAGGATGATATTCTCCGAGCTCAAGGTCGAGGAAGTATTAGAACATTTGAAACATAACTTCAGATTAAACAATTTTTCGTTCAAAATTCATTAATGCTAACATTAGACCTCGTGCAGTTCTCGTTAGAAAAAACAGCAACAGAATATACTACCTGATTCTATCTGTCCGTTGAGATATTTGCGCCTCGGTAATGTCTAGAAGAATAACCCGAATCACAACAAAACATGTTCCTTATGTCAAAATAAGTATCATATTCAATACACAGAGTGTGATGTATTTGGATGTTATAGGTCAACAACCTTCTTTCTCCAATTCTCTTATTGCTGCTAATTTTAAATTAAACGAACGTTGGTTGCACGGGTGGTGATACATTTTACTTTTAACCAAGGTTGCTATCATGATATAAACACCTGACCTATTATATACATACCTTTGGCAGTATAAACTTAATCATTGTATAGTTTACAAAAGGCAATTCATCCAATTGTCCATTTTGAAGACTCATTACGTTCTGTACAGAATTTGCCGCGAACAGAGCTCGAAACTTGACACGTCTGCTTCGGAATAAATGTAAATTCTTTTACTAGTCCGATTTAGTCTTCTTTGGGAACTTGTCAGTTACTGTCTACGACATATTCAGATGTGAATACGAGCATTGTTCGATTTCTACGAGCAATACTTGTGAATTTGGAAACATGGATCGAAATATAGTTACTCTATGAAAGCCACCAAAATTAGTTTCTTCGTGTATTCAGCAGATGAATTCGATGCATGGGTTTATGCATGCAATCAATAATTTTATTTTTAATACGTGTCAATGCACGGCTACTTTTGAAACCCGAAAAACATTTTTAAATTTGCGAATGTCACAACCGAATCATACATGAATTGAAATGGAGATAATTTGGAAAATCCGCAAAATTTAAAAAGTTTCTCGACTGCACAATTGAATGCTAATTATTGGCTTATTTAGAATATCAATACTTTTAAAGTACAAAATTAGATCAAAAGGCGATACTTTTTGAGACTCCGCAGAAATTAAAGACTCTGTGGTTCCCATAGGAAATTACGAAGCATTATTTTATGTATTCGATCAAGAATTTCGAATTCGAAGCATGGATCGAAAAAGAGATAGCTTTAGAATTCCGCCATTATAAAAATCTTTTTTTTAAATTTTATTTTTGAATGCTAAGCAAATGTATTATTTTTACGGTCAATATCTATGAATTCGAGAAATGAGACGAAATGCACATATTTTTCATATCCTTGAAAATTGAAGTAATTTGGATTTCACATGTGATTGCGTAGCATGGGTTAATTTAAACAAACAGTAATTATGAAATACAATTTAAACAATAATTGGTTGCGCGGGTGGTGGTAACAATTCTTTAAATCAAGTTTGCGAGCTTGAATTAAACACCAATCTCATTGTATTTAACCAGTCGTCGAACAACAACACAGCTGGCGGTAGTTTTGTTATGTTGTTCGACGACTGGTTAAATACAATGGGATAACTCAACAATTGTTGCAAAATGACTTAAATTATCTACTAAGAATTTGAATTTAGATCTAACTTGATTTTTCCGCTCAATGCGACCAGATAGTGAGCTTTACTTTATTAGGCTTAACTATATTTTTATCGATTATTTTTTATAGCTCTTAGGTTGGTAATTAAATAATGCATATTAGGCGTGTCGCTGATTAGTGCCTCTAGGAATTGATGGTTATGTTGACTGCGAGTCATTTCAATATTTGCGTTTATTTTGTTTAGTTCTGTGAAGTGTTAAGGTGGGGCGGCGAGAAACGTCTTTTAAAATGTTTACAAATTATTTAAAACGAGAAAACGAGTAACTAAAAGTATGAAATTATGTTTTTAAAAACAAGTCAATTAATGCAGAGGAGAAACAGAAATAAAATAAAATATATGGTTTTCTATTCATTTAAATGCAATTGCATACCGAGGTGTTTACAATAATATTTTATTGTGCATCTAATCGGTATCTGTGTTATGAGAACTGCTGCGATCAAAGGAGGAGCTCATGTCAAGCAATACAGAAATGTTAGAATTCAACGCTATCTGGAGAGTGTACTAAAATCTGTAATCGTTTTTTCTTTGAAAAAGCAAACACGGTTAATTTTGCAATTAAACAAAGTAAGCTCCTTTGTCGATTCTGTTTAAGAAAATGATTCTACAACAACTGGTCACTAATAATGACATAAATGTCAATGGAATTGAAAATTATATTAAAATTGAAACACGAAATTGATTTTAATGTAGTTTTACGGAAATATTATAGCAATCAATTTTTCAGCGCAGCGTGTGAATGAAACCCAATACTAATAATATCGAAACATTGACAAAGGAAAAGCAAAATATAAAATTTATGTCTATTTTTTCGATTTTATGAACAACTTTTATTCACAACTACGCTTCTTGCTTAAAATTAAAATGAAATTTTTTTTTTCAATTTGGGCAATGTTACTTCAATAAAACATTAAATGATTAAAGCATTTAATCAAATTTAGAATGCCAGTGGTTTGTGCATGAAGTAGTGTTTAGACCGTTATTCTTCACTTTGTAGTGTTTAATTTCTGCGGTGCGTGACAGGTACCAATACCAATTAATTTGTGTCGAAATAAGACGTGTTCTTTGCCAAATAAAATATAAAATGCCTGAATTTATTTATCAATGAAAATTTGATGCGAAACGCAGAATTGACACATATTGCAGCTGGATTTGCCAGTTTTTAAAATATTTTTTGCTGCTGTGACCTATTATATATGCCAATATTAATTAGCCATTAAAAAACTAGTTGCAATTTAATTGAAATATAACAAGAAATGTATGCAAAAGTCAGAATGGAGAAAAGGTATTATTTCAAGTACATGAGAAAACATAGGGCTTTTGAGTTGTAGCAGTTTTCCATTAATGATTTTTATTCTCAATTTATTGAAAGTTAGCCTTTCTCGAAATCATAAGTTTGGTTACTTTTTACATATCTAGTAATATTATGTACATGGTGAGTTTAAAAAAAAATTACATTGCCGACAGACTTTATAGAAACTTGACTCCACCGCTAATGGTAAACATATTCGTTTAGGAGATTTTACCGTCCAATTGTCTCACATTTCTCATCCAAATATATTGTGGTTATAGAGCGTGATGCCACTCCTACTGATGGGTCGCCAGTAAGCACGAATCGAATGGGCACATGGAATTATGCCATGCTGATTTGGTTTATCCTTCTGATCATAATTGAACTAATTTGTTAATAGGTGCGCAACACCTTATACACAATTGCATATATATTAGTTCTCTGCAACAAACATTATTATATATTATATATATATATATATATATATATATATATATATATATATATATATATATATATATATATATATATATAAATAATTAGTCATGATTCACGTGAAACGTGATAACTGATATTGATTTAAATTAGAATGTATCGAGTATTTGGAGTAACAGGTTTTTCAGCATGAATGGTTGTCAATTCTTAGATTTTGGTGGGGTTTAGTATATTATATGAAATTAATAGTTTTGGCACCATATACCGATGTGACAATTAGTTTTGTTACCGTTTACAGGCTCAGTGTATATTATTTTTCAAATTCACATTCGAATGGAAGATGGCACTGTTTAACTTTACCACATTACTTGACCAACTATAAAGTGAGTATAAGGTATAGTGCTGACTCCGAATAGCAATTCGCCAGTAAGCACGAAACGAATGTGTACATGAGATTATACATTTTTTACAGACTTTCGAATATAATACTCGCCCAATTTGAAATATTTTGTTTCAAGATTCGCAAAGCCCAATAACTAAATTGCAAATTTAACTGTGATTTTACAGTTCATAATATAACAATAGAATTTTGTATACGGTAATGATAAAGACGCATTGTGTACTTTAGCTGCTATCTTAATTTGTAAAGGTGTATTTTTTTACCTGATTTTCGGATTGCGTACCAAATTGTTTGAATTTACTGTCTTCTTCATGAAGACAATGGATTCAAACAATTTGGTACGCAATCCGTAAATCAGGTTAATAATCTATTCCCCTTCGCGCAACATGTTTCTTTTAAAGGTGTATTTTTATTTAAACTGTCAGCTTAGTTTATTTTTATATATTTTTAGTTCCTAAGAGAAGTCGTATTCGCGTTTATACAATTGGTATAGCGCACAAGAGTTAAATAAATACAAAGGCCGACATTGGTATATCCTCTAAGTGCAATATGCACTAACACTCAACTTTATTTCATTATCTTATAAATTTAAAAAAAATCTTTAATAATGCGTGTGGCGAAGCAGGCCATTGGACGTTGAAGAAACATTTTTCATAATTGTGAGTTACCCATAGCCAGGGTCCCCATTCATTTTGGTGACCTTTTCGCAGCGCCAGACAAAAATAAACAGATAATTTGATCTTTGAATGATATATTAAGTAATTTTGTATTCTTGTTAATTTTTGATTTTAAAGTTCAACAACTCAGTGACTGGCTGCCATTACTGAAGGTGTTTCCACAGTATTTCCCTGCACCATTTGCATACTTTCGCTACTGCTTGAAGAATGTAAGCCGACAGTTTGCTTTTTACAAATTTCTTTAAATATGCCTTTAAATTAATTAGGTGTAATAGGGTAGCAATGGGAATCCAAAAACTTGCAAATTACACTTATTTCTATTGTGGAAAACACAATAAACAAACAGGCGTGCAATGCTAATAAAATCAGGTTTGCTAACTTGAATTAAACGTCAATCCCTGTTTATTCTAACCTCTTTGTACCGACGTGTCATTACATGAGTGCCAGCGACAGTGCGGTTATCAATAAAACCACCCGGAAAAAGCGCACATCTGGGCAGGTAAATCACCAATGGCACAATTTATTCAGTTAGGCAAATCGGTCGCATATGCAGTTTACAAATTTTTAACACTCTTGTGCATATACTGGTCATATTAAAGTTGCGACGAACGGGATATATTAATTTAAGAAACACTCAATTGTTGGTCTGATAAGCATAAGTAAATTTTTAGTAGCATCAGGAAACATCATCTTCTTGCTTAAAACTGTAAACTATTCAATATTGTACGAGTATCTTTTTATTCCGGTGAAGAAGTGGTAACACATTTGATCACTTAAATTGATACGGCTTTTAGAAGCCACACTGACCGTTTCACTATAACACACAAACTGCTTGTTAAGGGCAAAACCATTGTCTAGAACAGTTTTAATCTGAATTACAAAGATTTCTTGAGTTTGCGTCCTGAGGAAAATACTTGTTTTCATTTAATTTCTTTGGTAAGCCAATTAGTCGAGACACAACATGTAAACCTTCGGCGTGTAATAAATACGTGACGATGCTAAAATATCAACCGAAATTAAAATACAAATAAAAAATTATTGACAAGAAATGATAGTCCAAACATTTCTCCCTAACATAACCAATTTAGAAGAATTCACGGAAAATTTATTACTTTTAATGTATTGTTTCTGTTGCGTTTACCCATGTGATTTGGATCCCAATGTAATTTTAGTCATTTTTCACTTTAACCGCATCAGTTAGGAGGACAATAATTGTGAATAAGTCAATCAGTGTTCATTTGGGTAGCATAATTCCCCTTAACTTCATCTTAAGACAAATAAAAGCCAATTTTACTACTTGTGGCAATGTTTATTAATTATGAATTAAAATACGGCTTCGGTCGACCAAAGCGTGTCTCGTTAGAAAAACAAAACTAAATAATATAACTGGACATGTCATTACATTATGGCGTATTGATTTTTTCAAATACATTTCTTTGAACCAAACGCTTCTCCAATCACTGACCTCGTCTTGTTAGCTCTCTGTTGGTCAACTTCACCTCTAGCGGAAGTCATTTAAGCGTTATTAGTCTCTGGGTTAGGCATTAAAACGAACACCAAAATGAAATATTCTAAAAAAAATGTGTGTCTTTGAATAACAGACTCCAGCCGGCCAGTCGAAACATTTGGTTAAACGCGATACCCACAAAAGTACAACTAAAACAACAACAACAACAACTGGCTCGAAGTGTGGTACATCTGCTTCAGAGTCTGAGTTTCTAAATCCTGTGCCACTCTGTCGCACACAACAAAAGATTGTCAATTATATACTACCTTGTGTTTTTAATCAGCCTTTCCTTCATTTCGAGTCTATTTGGCATCTTTCTAAACAAATTTAACAAACTATCTACTCCAAAATTTTGAATTTATAATAGAGCCGGCTATTTTGGGAAATAATATTGAATTAATGATTGATTGATTGCACCTGTTGCGCCAAATATTATTTAAAACAAGCTTGCAAGATTAATATACACATTAATACCGCTAAATATATAGTATTCTAAGTAATATCTAATGTAAGTGCAAATTGCAAAATGCAAATTATCTGGTAGACCAGTTTTGTTCTTAGTGTTAACTGTTGAATTGCTGTCCAGAATTTCATCGCGAACAGTGATCGCATAGATACACGACTGCTTCGGGTTCTGTGACTGTTCACTGCACCACACTTTTGTACTCTACGCCACATTTTTACTTATATGATAAATGGTGTTCCTTGGTTAGCTTCTTCTTTATATTTAAATTGTTTATGGAATCTCTCTAGAATTATAGTTCCAACTAGTGACCCCAAATCAGACATGACGCTATAATATAATTGTTATTTCCATTCGCGCAATTAATAATTGTTTACAACTGAAACTTTTTTAGAATTGATTCTTTGCAGGACTGCGCATAGTTAATGGAAGTTATTCTATCTGGAGCGCAGAGCGAGGCCAAGGAGTAAATCTCGCCGATTCCTTGCTAATCGGCGATATGTGTATTTACGTTTCGCAAAAACGGACAGGCATGCACAAATTCTTACAATTCAACACTTTCTTAACTACTAAGCCCTTGTACGACTGCTCTGAAAAAACTAAAAACATCGGACTATTACTTTCTCATATATTAATCTTAATAACCCTCAAATTGAAAACTTGATAAGCGCCAATGCTAATTAACGTCTAATAATTTAATTAGCCTATAAAACCACAGCAATGGCATTCTGCGTAAGTCAACGGTGATTATTTAAAAACGAGTTACCAGATATAATAAAAGGGATAGAAAGTGTCAAATTTATGTGTGTGTCTTTATGCGGAACGATTTGCAACCGTGATTTGACTTGCGGAAATGTGATGCCCGGAAAAGTTCGCGATATATCGTAACACAATACCAATAATTCTTCATTAGTTCGATAGTGTTACTTGCTATGTGAATTAGAAAGAATTGTCTAATGGGTACTTTTCTATATAAGTTAAAATGTATTATAATATGTGCTGATAAACAATGACCTCTTTTCATTTTGATGGCCTGTTCTGTACAGTATACAATAGTTTTGACTAGTCCACTCTAAGATCGTTAATATACGAACTAAATTAAACTTGCATGGCGACCGTCTGACTGTACGTGAGGGACGCAACTTTCATTTTGATTAATTAACTTGATGGGATATGCGAATTAACTGGTCAACTGAAACAGCTTGACTGGATTGATGATTGAAAAGTTTCCGTATTCGTGACTTATAGAATATAAAAGGTTCATTTCTGATTCGAAGAGTAAAATTTATTTAAGTAAGAAGTTTTGAACGGCAGTTAGCTTGTCGATAACAATTTATCTTGAAGTAATTTTGTGCATTATTAATAAAAATTCTACTTAAATAAAATTAGATACAGCACATATTCAAATTGTCTGCATTGTAAATACTTCTATTAAATTGGGATTAAAAATTTCCTTCCTCCCACTCTGAACAACTATTAGTCAAAATACAAGCCGCTAAATCCATTCGGACTGTTAGAACCCCCTTGCCCAACGGCTGCTTTTTACAATCCAGGAACACTGGTACAGCTACTTAACCAGTACAAATCGAGTCTGTCTGTAATGGGTTACCGCGAACAGCGAAACAACACCAATGCGGAGAAATCGCGAATCGAACCGGATTTGAAAAAAAGAGGAAAGCAAAAACAAACAAAAAAAGATAAATTATCGCGCCAACGCCAGGATGATGACAGTGATAAGATGACAGGTAAGCGTAGTTGTCATGGTGTTGGTATATTGTACATGTTTGCTCCTTATTGCATATAATATGTTGCATTGATAAATATTTTATTTTAAATTGACTTTTGAAATTGACGAACGTAACGTTGCACAAACCTACTGCTCCACATTTTTTTGGTATTATTTAGCCGCCTTCTACTGAGGTGCCATGGAAAGGCACTTAAAGTTTCTGATAAAACTAACATTTGCATAACCTGCTGGTTCAATTTGAACTAACTTGACACTAGTTACGAATTGCTCGTTACATAATCGATTGTAGCACCTTGGTGAATTTGACAAAATGAAACACAAATATATCATGTTTTTTATTACTCTAGTTTACTGCCGGCTATGATTCAGCAATAATGCATATGATTATTCAGAGTTGTAGTGTCGTATGCTTCTGATAAGCAGCACGTCTACTGGACACACATTATTCTGTAGATTTATCCTCCTATGCCAGAATAAATTATTTAAAAAATTGGCTTGCCGTTCTATGCACATTATAGCCCATTTTAGGAGGTGCACAGCAGAAGATGTAGAATTTTTATTATTCATTGTTTGCGGGTGCTATAAAGAAAACAATTTGAGCATTAACTACCAATGCGCTTCGCAAAATAAAATGAAATTTACCATGAAACTTTTTAAATGCTATTCTCTACTCTAGCCAGCTGAGGATTGTTCTTTTTCTTGAAAAATGTTAATGGTAAATTGTACCGTCACTGCAAATCATATGAAATCTTATGCTGGTCTATTAATTTTGGGGCAATTCAATTTAATTATTTTTAATTAAAACGTTAATTTATACTTGCTATTTTGATAAAAAAATATATGTATAGATAATAAATATACAAATTCAGGCGGCAATGTGAAATATAGTAAAAAGCGAATGGCTAATGAAGAAATGCGCGAAGAGTGGCTGGAGCCTGCGCGGCACAATGAAGTTCAGTCTACGACCCTCAGCCCAAGCGATAGTGCAGCAGAAGCGAAGGAGCACTCACCTGGAGATGACGAAATTGGCGGTGATCTTCTGGTGTTGCCAAGAAATTTCAGCGTAGATCTACTGTATTTCCCTTCGCGACATGTTGTCCAAAGCATGACGGATCACGCCATTTATCCTGTGTGCCCAGGCCTCGCCTGGCGTAAGTTATTGACCTCATAAGCATAACATTCTGTTCAATGGTAATTTGATTTAAGTCTGGTCTTTATTAGCATGGTCGAACATCGGGAATTTTAACAGTTCTAATTTATTCTACGTGTACACTTCATAGAGTATGAACTAGGCTACATACTTTTGAAATATACACTACCTATCGGCATCTTAATGATGCTGTTATAGATTGTACATGTCATTCTGATAATCAAGTGTTCAATACTATTCCAAGTAGTTTAAAAAAGGGTTTTAAACTTGTGGCCTGCCCGAATGAATTGCTGACCAGTCTACCAGTGCTTTGTTTTTAATCTTCCTTTTAATTATTGCTTATACATGAATATTAAAAAATCCGTTGGAAAGCAGGTGTATAATTTACCCCCTATACGCTTATACAATAAAGTTTATTTTATGCCATCTTCTGTCTGCGCTTGCATAATTTCTTTGTATAAACTTGATTCTGTGCATAGTTCTTGCTGAATTATTAAAGCGCACACACCCCATTTTTATTTTATCTGTGTTTTTTATTTCTTCTTTTGTTAATATATTATGAATAATCCCAAAAAAGTGTGTTTTTCTAGTGTCTTGTTAAATGTGATATACTTTTACTACTAAAATTTTTTCTATTATTCCACTGCATGTGCCTGGGTTGTAAAAGGATTACATTTGTACGCGTGTGGATAAAAACGTCAGGATTAAATTGCAATTTCATTTTCTATTAATACTTGACCCAGTTCTGTTATTTTGGGGTTTAGGATTACATCGTGTGTTTCAGTTTTAAGATTTTATAATGTGTTTTCTGTCCCTAAAGTTGATCGTTAAACAATTAATTTGACATTTGTTATAGTTTTTGCGATTTGACATATTGAAATCAACAGTGCTAAACGTAAGATATTTTGTCTGTGGAGGGACTAGTTTCCAAAGAGTCCTATTCATGCATCTCTGATTGTATCGGATATTTGAAAATATTAAGTCATTACGTAATTGTAGCACTTACGGTAAACTGGGTAACTTAAGTCGGATTATTGTTGATGAAAATCTGCCCATCTTTTATAGTAAAATTCATAATACCAATAATTTAACTTGTATTGCCGATGGTAAACTAGGTATTGGAAAAATCGTAAATAAGCCGAGAAAAAATTAATTTAAAAAATATAGTAAAATAATTGCATTCTGATTATTGTCCATTACGCATTGTTATCATTTTGCACATTCATAAACTTCTCATACGCAATGTTTAACAAAAGAGGTGAAATCTATTTTTAGAAATTCGGGGTTGAAACAACGTGTTTTCAGCGAGATGTCAAAATTAAACATTTATTACATCAGCTATCTCAGGTAACAAGACAGGTTTAAGTGTCATTTCTCCTGAATGCCATTTTCCCCAATAATACAATGATATGGTCATCAGAAGTTAAGGATGCCATTGCCAGACGAACGGAAGAATGCTTCGTAGTCCAATTGAACTTACATGAGGCTTACTGGAAGAAATCTCAGAATAGACTTCCATTCAAATTGAATATGATAAAATAGAATTTGAAGGTGTGTGGGTTATTGGAAATAACTGGTTTTGAAGAACAAAAACAGAAAAGAAATAAGATATTTAACGATTTATGTTTCAGTTTTTGCTATGCACAGCGGATTAAAATGAACAAAATTCGTTCAAAGTTTCTATTAGATAACTGAATCTATTTTTGACCTGTCAATTCACAACAAAGGGCTAAGCACATTTGTGAGTGTATAATTAGTTCTCACTATACTGCTAGCTATCTGCACTACAATTTTTCCAGGAATAAAATTAGCTTTTTTGACTTTGAGATGATGAAGTTTAGAGTTCGCCAAAAATATCAAACAAAGTAAAAATTTTCCTAATGTTTGTCCTTTAAATTAAATTTTTTCATTAAATTACTAGTTAAAAATGCCAAAATTCATATGTAAGTGAATGTTTTCCAGCAACGTTGTCCGTTGTTTACGTCAGAACCGCGCTGCTTATATTCTAAGAACAATAATATCACTAACAATAACTGACACAATGGTGCGGTTCCGACAAGAAAAGCTGGCTTGGTTGATAAAAATATGCAGAAACGTTTACCAAAAAAATACGCTGATAAATAGATGCACCACCAACTTCCTTCCACAAAATAAAATATAGACTGATTCTAATTTTGACGTTGCAGTTATCGATTTACTATAAAACAACACATTTTTTCATTAACTAATGATGCGTGGCACAAAATATTAAGGTAAACCTGCATCCGAAATCATTTGAGTTCGCATTATAGATATTTTTAAATTAAAAAAAATAATTTATAAAAATATGTTAAAGATCAGATATTTAGAATTTATTAACTCTATTCTTAAGCCAGACACTGGGATTGTTGATTGGAAATTCGTAAGGTAACCCTTTTTCAGCTTAGGCAAAGACGATTAAATAAAACTAACATACGAAATATTACAAACTTGCGCAAATTACATGATAAAAAATGTAGAAAATATTGATCTTTTTTCATGTTCATCCATTCTGAAATAAAAATGTGACAATTGAATGCAAAAGTGGGAGTTTGTTAGTGCGCCTAGACATTGTAATGACTGTCCTGTTTAATCAATGCTAAAGAAGTGATCCATTAACTAATTAAGACAGCAATTATTAAATTTCTGAGTATAATAATATGGTACATTAGCATGATAGAGAAACAATGATTTAGAGCAGAACAGTGTAAAAAGCAAGTAGGCTTCAGGAAGCCTGTAACAAAGCAGATACAAATATTGTTTCTGGTGTTAAAGAACGTTGTTCATAGAATGTAAGTGCCTTTAAGAGTTATACCCACATAGCTTCATAAACGTAAATGTAATTGTGCTATATAATCTTAATCGAAATACACTCGTATATTTTATTTAAATCAAGGTTGTGAGGCTCATATGTACAGTTACCTCATTATACACATATTTTTTAAAAGGATAGTTGTTTATAGGGAGCTCGAAAATTTGATTTAAATAAATGAATGACTGCTGAATTGAAACCATATATTGTTTGTTTTTACATAGTTATGCAGAAAACGGAATCAACTATACGATAAATTAAGATAACTTCACAGGAAGTTGATGAAAATTAACGTTAACTATGCATATCAGACTATCGAGATGAATCGGTTAAATGGTGATGGACTTGGAAACTTTGGTGCAGCAAATTATTTTGTTCTCTTCAATGAAGAAAAGGAAACAGATGCTGTGGTTAATATTGCTCTGACAGCGTGCAATATTTTGCCAGAACTCCTTTTGCGGCTTGACATTTTGCCAATTTATGTAGGCTAAAATTACACGTATTTTAAATTTTCCCATGTCAAATTCAACGAACAACTTAGTTAATTAATCCATGCTTCAAGTTTTCATAATAATATATCCAGACAAGCAAATAATTGATAATGAACTTTATTAAAATTATCCACTCTACATATTGATTCAGAAAATGTGACGGAATAAATTGAAAACCATAATTCTATTACATCGCATACCGAATTTCGATGCTCCGTTTTGAATTAAAATACTGATAGCGAAATCGGTATAATGCAGCAATTCTAAATTTACTTGGAAGTATTTTTGTCCTATGAAATTATATTTTCGTTTTTGCAATTTATTATGTCGAAAATATTTTTTCTTCGTATTATTTCTATTTAATGAAATAACTAAATTTGACCCTAAATTGGGCCTTTATATTAGCCAGCAAATATTTGGAATTAAGGCTAATTTTCAATAATTATTTATTTTTTGTGTTCATACGTCATATAGAAATGCCAAATATTTACTGTGATTCACACCCCTTGAACAATCGACCGCAAAAGTTAAAAATAGATGAGTTCTTGGAGCTTATCAATGGAAAATTTCGACTAACCTACTTGGCCTCAATACTGGCGTCGCTAAACAGTCACAACGTACGTTTTTTACCAGCAAAATGTAAAAACGCCTCGGGAATCATCGTTCTTCTATTCGATATTTGAATTAAAGACGACAAACTGTTTATTGATTTACAAATAATTTCGATTATCTTAATAGATAAAATTGATTTTTCAAGTGTGGTATACGTCATTTCTGGCATTACTAGAATA
Source organism: Eudiplozoon nipponicum (assembly GCA_029291075.1). Classification (NCBI taxonomy): domain Eukaryota; kingdom Metazoa; phylum Platyhelminthes; class Monogenea; order Mazocraeidea; family Diplozoidae; genus Eudiplozoon; species Eudiplozoon nipponicum. The sequence goes on from JAQBSW010003601.1 coordinate 33,221, forward strand.
TGCGTTTTAAAAGCAAGACGTAAAAAATAGTGTAAAAAACATTTCTGGCTGGAAATAATTTTATACTTTTATGCTAAACCTTTTTCGAATTGTTCAGTAAACGTTCTTCTTTTATATAGGTAATTACTCAAATTGCGAAACATATCATTATGAACATAACACAAGTTAATACGTAACAGAATTTTGTTATCTGCACTTTATATTTTTTAGGGTTTTTTATAAATTTATTTTCAATGTATCTCAAAGAAAGCTAAAGTGAGATAATTTAATCCCCAGAATAAAAACTTGGAATGACATGACCAATTTAATCTTTGACTTAACTAATTGTTGCAATGCGTGAGGTTATAGGCTCTTGTTCTTTGTGGGATTGGTTACAATTTAATTAATAATATACATCTAAAGTTGAGCCATATTAAATTTTTCATGATTGTGATCAACGTCTATTTTTAAAAAAACAGGCACCACTAGATATGAACAATTAATACTTGAGATTATTGGCTAGCGTATATTGCGACTAATTGGATCTGGCGCGCAAAATACTTGTTGCTTCATGTGGAACTTCCGATACATCCGGTTTGACTTTTACCTTTGTGCTAATCAAACAAAGATATTAATAAAATACAAAACTGATTTGGATAGAACGGCTACAAAAAATGATAATTCCTAAAGAAACAATTTATTATAGTCTTTCAATAAGCTTAATCACATTCACATACTTTCTATTTCATGCATCAAATAAGACCTTGGCGTTAACACTGACAATAACTCGATTTTACGTTAAAGATGATTTTACAGAAATAAAACTTGCGTGGACTTATTTTTGAAAGTTGAAAGCGAAACTGATTTAAGGAAAATTTTTAAACCTGCTCTAAACAATAAGCGTGGAATAAAAATTATTACTTCGATTTGTTGTTCTTAATTTAAAAAAATGCAAACTACAGATAATTGTAGGAAAACCTTTGTCTTGTTATCCACTTTAGTAAGCATTGAACGACACCTAACTTTTGCATCTATAAACAACTCCATGTCATTTTTCAATGGAAAATTTATCTCGGGTAGCCTAGCTCTTGGCCGGTCCCGAGTTCTGAACAAATCGTCTTAATGCGGGCTGCTATGCTGTTGACAAAACTACATCTTTTGTAAATTGTGACTCCGCTTAAACACATTCTGTGGCAAATTTTGGAGAATAAATGAGTTCTTATAAACCAGTCAACTAGATGATTTTTTGCTAACATAATCAATGCTTAGTTATACAGATATATATATATATATATATATATATATATATTAGTTCTCACAACAAACAGTATTTAACTGTTATACATTGAATTGAATGATGTCATGCTTATTGTTTATTTTTTATGGATATAGTGTTTATTGCATTCCTGATGGAAATTCATAAAGCATCAGCCGAAATAATGTAACCAAAGAATAATTTTTTTAGGTTTTATCAGGTGGATAACATCTTTACAACTTTAACAAATGAATCAAACTAAATCGTGCTAACAAGCTCCATGGCATATTAAACGTGGGATCGTCAAGTATGGTTAGTGAGGTGGGCATTCAAAGCAGACAATGGTAACTTATTTGGAGAAATATTTTACTTATAACTGCTTTTTTTGGGTTCCTGAACTATGGTCATAAAACTAGTTTGCAACATGTATAATCGGACAACCAGTGATAAGAGCCGCATTTATGGTTACCATTTCATTTTGTATATAAATCTCTTAGATCCTCGTTAGTCCCGACGATTAATATGGAAGTTAAAAAAATGTCACAGTACAGGAGGCTTAAAGTAGTTTTTATGTGTTTTGCAATTAGTTTGCTAAATTGAGAATGGTGTTCACATTAAGCCTGCAAACGTAATTAAAATCAATAAAGACTGTTTCTTTCATTTTCAGATATACTATCCGGCGTTTGATAAATGCTTTCCGAATTTGCCAATTAACACTGACAAGAATCTGGTAAGTAGCTTTGTTATTTATACAAAGATTAAGGAAACATCGTATTAGACTTTTGTACATTTTTTTGATGTAAAATGATATTTTATTCAATAAAGTTTATCATTATACACCCATTTCAAGCGAGTAAATTGTACCGGAAAAATAAATTTATTAATAAACAATTTATTTAGATATTGCCTTAACAGTTTACTTTAAATTATGGCATCCACCCTGCACACATAACGTAATAGAACACATTATTAACTTACTGCAATGAAGAAAAACTTATCGTTAAGGTAAAAGCTGTTTAATATCGTTTACCACTAAGGGTTTTGCCATTTTTGGTATTATCTACTTAAACTGAGAACTAGTCGGCAAATTGAAGCATTGATTATGTAAAATTCGTTAATAGACGAACAAGCATTTAAAAAGTCATACTTGAAACAAATATATATTAATATTTTTCAAAGCAATGAATGAATCGGCGCTAAATGTTGACAATTTTTCAACATTTTCGTTCTTCATTTAAATTGAAAATGTTATGTTTATGAGAATTGACTATAAAAATTGTATCATATTCATAGTTCGGTCCCTGAGTATGCGCTTAAACTATTATGTAAATTAATTCCCACCCTCTTATTTAATTTACCGCACAAAGTAACAAATACTTGAGTCAACTACTTCCCATATATATGCAATACGGTTTTATCCTCGCTAGTCAAATTACCGTCGTACATTGATGATGGTCATGGAAGGTCGAAACGCGTCAGTGCGATGCGACACGCGGCAGTTTTGTTATTTTGTTCGACGGCTGGTTAAATACAATGGGATTGGTGCTTACTTTAAGCTCGGAAACTTGATTTAAAGACTTGTTACCACCACCCGTGCAATCGATTATTGTTTAATTGTATTGTCTATATATATATATATATATATATATATATATATATATATATATATGTGTGTGTGTGTGTGTGTTTGTTTGGCGAAAGCTACAAACAGATAATGTTTCTGACTTCATTGAAATTATGCAGCCGACATTTCCAGTCATGTGCAATGTATGCAAGACTACTAGAGGTGTGAGCCGCATATCTAATTTTGCTTTCCATAAATATGTAATGCGGTTTGATCCTCGCTAGTCAGTTTGCCGTCATAATGATCTGATGAAGATCATGAAAAGTCGAAACGCGTCAGTGTGTTGCGACTGGTGGTAGTTTTGTTATGTTTTTCGACTTGCAAACTTGATTTATAGAATTATTACCACCACCCGCGCAATCAATTATTGTTTAATTAAAAATAATTGTTTTCATTATATTTAAATTAGAATGAACCCCATATATTGAAACATTTGTTTTTTGGCAAGAGAATTACAAATTAAACCATTTACTTTTCGCCAAACTTGTATTAACATATTTATTAAAGAATTTATAAAGTCAATTTAGAAGAGCATATATAATTATTTGAATAAAATGCATGTAATATGCACCAACAAAATTAAAGCAACGAATGTGCATGCTAAGGCAAATACACAGACAATTCACCCTTCACGTTGAATTTAGATACACTTTGTTAATGTATAAATGATAAATTATATTGGAACTGATTCAATCTTCGATACACAGCGTGTGTGCATCTCTTGATTTCAAAGTTTCTCAAATAATAGTAATACAAATTTTAACAAAATTGATTGACATCTTCTTCATTGTGAAATATTTAAAATATGACGTCACATACTAGTTTCGTATTTTTACAAATATAAATATAACAAATTTATATAAAATATACTACGTGACTATTATATCTTGTACATTAGAAATTATTTGCAAAAAAACTATATTTTTTTATTTTGTTATTTTTTCGTGTAGAACTCAAAGAAATTTCCTTTATTTATCAGTAATACTCTATAGATTAATATAACACTACAGTGGATGAACTATACTAGCATTTAAACAAAACCGAAGACGATTAATTGTTTTTCATATTGATTTGGGCCTTAAACATAGAAATCATTTTAAGACAAAATGAACAATTTAAATTTGAATTATTTTAAACTCTCAGAGCAACATTGTTTTATCATCGAAGAAGACCCCACTGATCGTAGATTTTACCTCTGGAAATGGGGTATTCTTTATTTGCAATCGATATCATTAAGTACGTGGAAACAATGAAGCAGCTGGCCAGTGACAATAAACAAAGATTGTCTATTTTCTTACCCCATTTACTCCGAGAATTTGCAAGCATTTCTTTGAGATTTTATAAAAATAATAATTAGAACGAAACATGGTATTTATTAACAAAACCGCTTTAAATGTTATTGATTAGTATATCGCATTATATATATATATATATATATATTTATATATATATATATATATATATATATATATATATATATATATTATTCATTGTACCCTTCCTGTGTGCAAAAACAAAAAGAAATTTTATCAGATATAAGAAAATTTTCTTTCTCATGGTCTTCTCAAATATCTACTCATGAACATATCTTTATATATAAATTGGAAAGCAAAACAAGATAGAATTATGTGAACATAGAGAGAGAGTGTGAAAAACGGAAACCAATCAAATTGCGTGCGTCACATCCAGTTCAATTATCAAATCGTTAATTAACGATTTAATGTCTATTGGCTATCCCAGACAATTAATTGAATCAATTGTTAAAAAGGGAATTAAACAGAAACAGACGTATTATGGGCCAGAATAGAAATTAGTCTACCTTAAAATCCCATTTAAGGGGGATGCAGTTTCCCGAATGGCACAAAAAAAACGTTGATGCAGCATTAACACGCACATTAAATGCAGCTAAACTACGAGTGTTAATTAGGGTAACACACTTGCCTTTACCATCAATCAAAGAGAAACAGCCGTTAATGTCGATATCAAATTTTATTTACCAATATACATGCGCAAGTTGTCGATCAACTTACGTAGGCCGATCGACCAGACGGTTAATTACTCGAGAACATTGCAACTTAAACGCCTGTTTGAAATCAAATGGTGAATACACGTCTGCTATTGCGCAACACATCATCGAAACATCGCACGTATGCTCTCCAGACGTAGCATTCAAAGTAATTACTAAATGCAAAAACAAAAGGGAGCTAACCACATACGAAGCCTTATGGATAAACAAATTGCAGCCGGATTTATGCAAGCAGAAGAAGCACGTAAAAGAATTGAGCTTAAACTGGATGTGACGCATGCAATTTGATTGGTGCCCGTTTTTTACACTTTTTATGTTCACACATTTCTATCTTGTTTTGCTTTCCAATTTATATATAAAGATATGTTCATTAGTAGATATTTGAGAAGACAATGCGAAAGAAATGTTTCTTATATCTGATAAAATTTCTTTTTGTTTTTGCACACAGGAAGGGTACAATGAATTTTATTAAAGCTCGCATCTCAAAAGAATATATATCCATATATATATATATATATATATATATATATATATATATATATATATATATATACTGAGCAGCTTCTATAAAAAAGGGAATTCTGAAATATGCATCTCAGAATTTCATATTCAATCAATTTTAGAAAATTATTTTCTGGTTGTCCATTTCTTTAGAAAGCTATTTTTACTTATTTATCAAGCTGTCTGTCGTATCTATCGGAAGAGAGATATGTTTATTTGTGTACAAGATCATGGTATTTGTCAATTGAAAATTTTGTTTGTAATTTTTTTCAGTGGAAAACAATAATTTTATAAAGTTATTTTGTTGCAATCCACTAAGAATTGAATAAAAATCGCGCAAAATATATTTGTACTTTTATCGTTAATTTGACGCTGAATTCGGCATTTTATCAGCGACAGAACCTTGTTAACTATTAAGCGAAATTACCAAGAAAATTTAGAACTAAAGTGATTATTTAAATGATTTTTATTTTCTATTAAATTGACAAAAAAATATATGAAATCTAAAGAAGAATACAATAGTTGGGGTGTTTATTTCAATTACATTTATTATGCGTGATTAGAATACAACCTACAGTTTCCTGCGGAAGAATTTCGATTGAAATAATTTAAAATGAAATCTGCACCAAATGTTGTACCGCTACTTTATTCAGAAATCGGGAGTGTAAGACACAGTGAAGAAGGGCAGCTGTTGAAAGATGAAATATGAACAGAACTATCCAGCTTTTAACGAAGCAACTGTTGAAAACATAGGAGGATTGATTTTGATCACTTATATACATTGCACAAAAGTTAACCAAAAGCGGAATTTTGTTCACTCACAAAGATTACTTATTCCTATTCATTGCCTGTCCAAAAGATATGTATCAACCGAAATTTGACGTAATAGTGCTTTTTAGCTGGATACAAATCTCACTAAGCAAATGCTAATTCGTTATTTAATTATGCTAAGTACATTTTATGATATAATTGGCAGATGTGAACCAATAGGAAAATTGGTCACAGTCAACAAAATCTATAAACAAGGCAGACTTGGTAACTTCGAAAGAATAACTGTTATGCATAATTGTGCTCATTTATTTGCTTTCGACTTCCTCCCGTTAGGTCCACGCTGGAGTTGAGAATCTGCTGTGGCTCTATAGATCGACGATACTGTTGATATTCGCACTTCAAGCGGAGACGATTATCACGGATTTTCTGAAACCTAACTCTTCCAGAAAAAATCCGCAAAAGGAGTTTTTGCATGGAAGCATCTCTTCTGCATTGAGAATCAAAAACCATCCAACGGTGAGTATCAATGTCAGTTCGATGTTGTGTAATCCAAACAAAATTAAATTAGTGCTTTATAAAAATATTGTGTAGAATCTCTGCACTGTTTAAATATTTTAGTGCATTTAAGTCAACAAATATATGGTTCAGTCTACTAAAACAACAACTTTAGCAATGAAATTAAAATGACTGTTGTCAACAGCCTTAAGAGCAATTTTGTATTAGGTGTGCGCATCTAATAACAAATTAGTTCAAATATGACCAAAAGGATAAACCAAAGATAGCATGAATAGAAGGTGCAATCTCTTGCACATTCGTTTCGTGCTTTTTGGCGACTCATCAGTAGGAGCCGGTATTACGTCCTTTACTCACTATATATTTTAGTGATAAATTTGGGAAAATAGGACAGTCAGAGCAGTCACGTTTAGCCTAAATGCTAACTGAAAGCTAACACTCACGGATTATACAATTATTTGTAAGTTTTTATGCAACAATAACGTTAAAATATTGACGATAACAGAATAAAAGATGGGTACAAAGCCAAATTATTCTCTTAAATTTGTAAGCAAACTTGAATGCCTGTATAGTCTGAATTTTATATATGACTTGCTTAATTAAGTACTGCTCCAGTTGTTCATATGAATATTAATCATTAACATATGTTTGATATATATGATACAAGAAAAAGAGCATGAATAACTTACAAAAAATATTTGACCGCATTTCGTGCACTATAAAAATTTACCTAGGAGTGAACAGAGATAACGTAAGAAATACTATACCGAATAAAATGAAATTATATCTAATAAAGAAAATATTAAATTATATTAAATTAAAATTTTTAAATAACATTATGTTGAAGCATGAGCACATTAAAAATGCGAAACTTATTACAAAATAATTTCAAGATTATATAAAGAGAGATTTAGAAGAAAATAAGGGGTTTATGCTGAGAGGAATTTCTTATTTCATAATAAAATTCACCCATTTTGAACTGGTAGAAAAAAGAGCTTTAAGTTAAAAGAAAAGTATACATTTGAACTAGAATTATATTAAAATGAACACAATCAAATTTTATTATTTATGAACCCAATCAAATAATTTTTAATTTTATATAGTCCAATTTTGTTTAATTATTTTATGGTGCTTGTTTTCTGTTTCTCCTTTGAAAAATTCCGCGCAGCCTTTTTTGCCATTTGTTATTTGGTATTAATTACTGGTCCTTATTATATTTCAACTGGTGTAGCTTTCTTGAAGAGTATAATTTAAAAAATCCACAAAAATTCTCCAACTAAATAATTGTCAAATTTTAGTAGAATGAGTTTGACATTGAAAAGGCCCTTAAACCGGAATCCAAATCATCCTTAGTAAAAATGAGCAGAATGGATGCAAACTTTTCGATAAGAACAACATGAGCCAGGTATTTCTCTACATATTCTTGTTGGATCTTTATGTCAGAAGAGTGTTATTTGACGGTTGTTAAAGAAAAATTAAACTGCTCTGATTTATTAATGTGGCAAATCTTACATGTCATTTTATGTTCATCCCACCTAGCTGTACTTGTTCACATGGTTTATCCCAAAAATCTAGTAGTGCGACCTTTTAAATTTGATTAGGAATTAATAAACACATTCGTTTTAAAGCCAATATTTTTATTTTCCTTCTCAAATTCGGATCAGTTGTAAACATTGTTATCGAGCCAAATTTGGTTTTACATGTTTTGCCTTATAAGGTTATACATAAAATATTTTTATAATTTCTCGCATTATAAATTGAGTTTCCCTTAGTTGATTATATTTAAATTTAATTATTTATTCGAAATTTAAAAAAAAGTTTTTTCAATATTAAATACGAAGATTATTGGGCTCCTGATTATTGGACTCTTAAATTCTCCCAATATATTTTCTGGTAATCTTCTTAGTCTTGGCTGTTTCTAATAATCAATGATATTTATTTAGAAAATTATCTATAGAAGTTATACACGATTTCCATGTTCATTTCCAGAATCAGTTATATAACGAATACGTAATAAAATATGTGGTTTTTCTTTTGGTAGTGCTAGTGAAAAAGGTGCTTCCCGATTTTCCACTTTATTAAAATAATTTTTAGATACTGTTTGTGGCGGAGAACTAACATGTTTGAATTTTTAGCGTCCTATTTTCCTACATTCCTTACCAAAATATAAAGTGGATAATAGGCGTAATACCGGGTCCTACTGATGAGGCGCCAGTAAGCACGAACGAATGTGCACGAGATCATACTTTCCGTTCATGCTGCCTTTGGTTTATCTTTCTGGTCATATATAATTTGTTACTAGGTGCGCAAAACTTAATACATAATTGCATATGTATTAGTTTACTGCATCAAACCGTATCTAACTGTTATATAATTAATTGAATGATGCGATAATGAAATAAATCTTGATGGTTTAATTGCGAAAAATTTTATAGTGTAAAAATATTTTTTTAGTTGTGCATTTTATGATATTGAAAAATAATTGACAGATAATATGTGGCTTGAATCCAAATAAAGGTCTCTGATTTTAATTCTAATTATAGTCATTGCAATAATACAACTGGACAAAATTGACTGTTTACCTTACTCATCCTTATTTTAATAGTACAGAAACTAGGCAGCGCTTAAAGTCTGGTTTGCTCATCTTACTTATAGCAGGGCGGCAAGACAGCTCGGACTGCCTGGTTTACTCATCACAATATGAGGAATAACGCAATGTACGACAGACTGTCTAGTTTAGTCGTTGTGATATTAAAACTAAACAGATCTGATAGCCTGATTCCCCTCTCTTCAATGTAGAGGTATAGCCAGTTTATTCAACATCATTTCAGTAGAACTACTATACGATTATGACTGACGTTTATTCAACATTATTTATTTGAACAGTTAGACTGCGCTGACTTCCTGGTTCGTCATTGTTTTAATAGTAAATCTAGACAACACTAACTGCTTGATTTAATCATAATTATTTTGGGAGTACTACTGAACAGCACAGACTGCCTGGCTTATTTAGCATTGTCTTTGCAATGCAGCACACTCTGACTGTTTTACTCATTATAATTCTAGTAGTAACGCTATGTTAATGATCATAAATTAATTTGTTTTCCTGGATAGCATTGACTGCCTAGTTTACTCATCACAGTTTTAGTAAAACTGCTAAATAGCACCAATCGTCTGATTCACTCATCATCGTTGTAAGAGTACTGCTAGATTTCACTTACTACCTAGTTTAGTCAGCATTATTGTAGTAGTATAGCTAGACAGTTCTCTCTATCTCGTTTACTACTCATCATTACGGTGGCAAAAAACAACCAGTATTAACTGCCTTGTTGACTCATCATTATTATAGTTTTTTGACCAATCAGCATTGACTTCTTGTTTTACTCTATACAGTTGTACTGTTACAGCTTGACAGCACAGACCCCTTTGGTTAACTCATCAGCATCAACAACATCATCATCTCCATAATCATCATCATATTTTATGGACTTATAAATTGGTTATAATTTGGAATTATATGCTCTACGGAGCAGCTTGAATTGTGTAGATATTGACTTTCTATTTGAGTAGCACGATCACATCAATCTGCAGATATAGGAACCACATAAATTTGCAGATAAAACTTACTGAGTTGCTGGTACTTACATGAATCTATATATGGCAGTAGTAAATATTATACCATGCTTGATTTGAACTTGTTCAGTTTATTGATTTATTAGTATATGCTATATAAATAGATACTGCTTTGCTGTTATCGTCTCAAAATTCTTATCAAGAGGACGAATATTATTTCGTCCTTTAATATGTTCTCTTTTGCGGAATTCTCAGCTGTAGTAAAGGAACTAGAGATATAAGTGCAAGAAATTGATCTCTAGTACGGGTACTATAGCTGATAGGATTTACATTTTTCAAAATACCCGTTAGTTTATTCAGTAAACCGATATGCGTAGGATGAAAAAATTGTCAAGACGATGATATAACTATACGCAATAAGCATAGCTGATCTAGAATTTCAATTTAATGCGATGTTTCGACAAAATCGATTTTATTTGCCTATCCTGTTAAAAATAAACTCTAAGCATATGTGAAAATGAATATATTATAACTGCCTGCAATCTAAAATGTGACGTCAATTTTTACTTCCTTTGACAACATTTGCTTTTAAGCCTGCATTACCAATATCTCGTAGGACCAATTTGATTTCGAAAATCAAGAGGATGAATTCAACAGCAAGAATGTGTCGGTCTCATGTCGCCTTGGCGGGGCAGGTGTTAAATTTCCAGTCACTGGGGCTTTACGCTGAATGCATCCAGAATGCATGGATTCGTCTATCGCCAGACAAACGTTCTCGCTTAATCATAATTAACGACGACACTATGAAAGAAGAGTATCCTAAACGCAGTTCAACGTATAATGGTAAAATAGAAGTATTCATTTTTAATTCATTTCTATAGGTATTATTAATGCAAATATTTTTCTGTTTTTATTAATTTTATTATTAATTTTATTAAAAATAATTCCAATATTATTATTAATAGTATTACTGTTGTTATACTCTTTGCTATTTTACATAATTTGTTAGACATAAAACATAATAAGCATTTATTTATTTTTATGTCAAACGAATTTTTATATTTTTTGTTTTTGGTCCTTTTTTCCGTGCACTTTATTAGAGGTAGAGAAAACAACGAAAGCAGATAATAATGATATAAGTAAGAATCGTCTTAGACAAATATCTGTTCATAACACGTAATAAAAAATGATAAATTTTATGTTCAAAATTTAATGCACAATAGTAACCTGTAACATAAGCATTTATATATACTTATACATTAACATTTACAAATATATACCACTATACCACTTTAAGGATACATATATGCGTATCGAATTTGCACTGTTTTACCACGACTTCTCAATAAACATAGCTCTCATATTTATTAACAACTTTCTTTGACAGGAATCATTAGGTTAAATAAATTATAATGAGTCTATTATTAATTACTGCCATATTCAATTCGATAAGATCATATATGAAAATCACATGCCTTCATTCGAGCACTTTTAGGTAATAAGTCTGTACTATATAATGTACAAGAATAAGAAGTTTAAATACATTGAACGATCATTGATTGAGCGCAATACATTGTTCAATTGCGTTCTCTAGCCAGCAAACTTTCGAATGCATATCTGTAATCACGCTAATCTTATTTCTTAACTATCAACTGAAAATCTTGTTAATTGATAGACAAATATATGTAGACTATTTATTCTTCAAATACACAAAATATTTATTATCCAACATGAATTAACAAAAATACATTTAAAGTTACACGCTAACGCTTTCACTCCGTCTTGTCGACTGCCTTTAATGGATATATGAACTAGAATAGAAAAAAACGTTTAGATCGCAAAAACTGCCCAAAAATTATATATTATTCCAAATTGTAGGAATTTACGAAACGTAACCAGGTGCAGTTTTACATGGGGCTTTGAGAGCCCCATGGTAATGCCAGTGCATGAAAAAATTGTTTTTCCTGGAACAAAAACGTAAATTTATTGTAATCGCTTCCAACTAGAGAAGGGTTTCAGTACACGTACGTTTTTTTTTAATTGATAAGCGTTGTGTTGGCATGTCGCAAATTTTACAGGTCAAAACATATTTTGTTGTAAACATAAGTGCAATGTCAATCTTATTCATTACCAACCAGATTGTTATGTGCTCCTAGAAGTGTTTTCCATTTTCTACCACATCTTCTACATATAATAGTCAACAGGAGAATTTCAATCATAGATAAATTAAAATGCACATTGCAATGGAATCTTATCTTTCACACTATTTAAAGGAAGTTTAGTGGTGGATGTTATCATAATTAAGTCAGCTAAAAAATATGTAAAAGCCAAAGCGGTAAACAATCTATCTATTATACGTTTTATTGCCTCTTCACCTTTGTATTGAAAGTGAATATACACAGGCATCATATAAACAACAAAAATATTCAAAACGGATTTTATTATTTAATTATTTTTATTTTTATCTATAAAACGTGGGTGGTAACCGTTAATGATGTGAGTTTTGCATAAACCAACTAATGTTCGTTTAACCATTCAACTCTGTAAACATTCGGGTGAACAGATGCGCAATACTCTATTAAATTACCTGATCTGCGTTTTGACTAACGCAGTTTTCATTGTTCCAGTAGTTTTCTTTTTGCAAAATATTTCGGCCATACTTAACGCATTTTGTTTCACAAGTTTAACAAACTAAACATATGAAGCAAGCGCGTTATTTCCTCTAGCCAAAATATTTATATTTATACATCAGACTGACCTTTCATTAGATATTCGCGTGTCACATGTGTATGTGCATTTTCATAACTGTTGTTTTAATCTAACTAATTTATACCAGAGTGGCTGAATAAAAAATTGTCACTTGCATGCGTTAACTATTCGTTTTACACACTCAATGTAAATTACGTAACTGAGATAGTCCCCGCTTTAAGGTGGGAGAGACTCATAATTCAGAAACACTCGTAATAAAAACATGCCATGAGTGATAAAACTAGAAGTCAGAAAGACCAATGCACATGTTAAATTTCAATTCAAACCACTAGGGTTGTAGTCAAGATAGAAAAATTAATAACAGTTATTGGAATACTATTAAATAATTATTATAATCAAGGTTGCGGTCTTGATATAAACACCTGACCCATTAATTACTTACATATGTCAGTATAAACTAAGAATTGTATAGTGTAGAAAAGGCAATTGATTCAGAATGGCTTTGGATCTTATGTATTTTGTAGCAGATTTATTTACGATAACCCCCACTGCAAAAATCATTTTACATAGTGTGAAGAATATGGTTCCACTGCAACGTGCATCTAATGTTAGCTATAATTTGAATTAGTCCTGTGGCCAATCATGTGTGGGCAAATCCATTAGAAGATTGAATCCACGCTTGACGCAGCACATACCAACCTGATTGGTGCAGAATGTGATTGGTGCGACACGCAATTCTTTAGATAAACTGGTCTTGTCCTGTAAACTTTACGACATGCCAACAAAGCGCTTTTCTATTTTATCAAAAGCTATGTGTATTCGCATGCTTTTCTATTTGGAAGCGATTCAAATAAATCGAAGTTGTCCGGAACTAAACGAACATTGGTTGCGCGGGTGGGGCTAACAATTATTATAATCAAGGTTGCGGTCTTGATATAAACACCTGACCCATTCATTACTTACATATGTCAGTATAAACTAAGAATTGTATAGTGTAGAAAAGGCAATTCATTCAGTAGACCGGTTTCGTCCTTATTGGGAACTCATCATGTACTGGCCAGAATTTGCCGCGGACAGGACTCGAACCTGGGCACGTCTGCTTCGGAATCTGGTGCTCTAACTACTGAGCCATCCTGCCGCACACTACACTGCACACAATTTGTTTGTGCACTGACATTACCATAGGATTTTCGTGGCCTCATTTTAAAACTGTACTTTGTTGCGTTTCTTCTTTTCAATATTTTATACCAATAGTTATATCTTTGTGTATTTCTTTAATGTAGACTGATTTTCCATCTTTGCATAACATCTTATTTGGTTTATATCTCTATTAATAGGAATTGACAAGAACGAGCGTAAGTACCTCCGTTTAATTATAAACATATTTTTTTAAAATTTATGTCGAATAATAGACGTTTTCTGCATATGAAAATAACTACACTATAAGTATTGTCTTTAAATTTGACAAAATATTTAGACTAGTTCGATAAGTAAGGTCTATGAAGGGTTATAAAATAATCGAGTAAGCTAAACTCGCTACTTGTGAATGAAGTTAAGACTGAAATCAATTTGAGAATCAAACAAATTCGTTAGACGAATAAAAAGGTTTGGAATGAGTGAGAGAAAAACATCAAATTGAAAGAAGGACGTAATATTTCTTATTGCGAAAAGATTCATGTAAATATGCCTTTTTACCGCCTAATTTAAGAATAATAAGAAGTGTCTAATTCTGAAGTGAAGTAAAGGTTAGATTAAATCCTATGAAATGAACAAATGAAATCAATTTCTAAGAATTATTCAAAGCATGATAGCATGTGTAATCTAAACATATAAAAAACGTTAAAGAATATGTTGACTACTTTATCACAGTTATATTGGGACTTTTTTAATTAATCCAATTCTTTTCTGCTAATGGGCAATACCTCATTGGCTTTTGGGGCTAGAGATATTTCAACTCTGGATGCGTTCGCAATATTATTCCACGATTTCATTCAATTAATCCTTCGATTAAACTTCTGCTGCGGTTAGTAATAGAGATATACCGAATCTTTTTAATGGATGGTTTCTTGTGAGCACCTAATTAGGTCAGATTTCTGAAGATTACTATATTTAAATACTGCTTTTTCTTTTTGAATTCTTACCGTAATTGGACATATCGTCTCCCTTACATAGATCAGATTGTAGTATCCGCTCAAATTTTAATATAATCTTGATGTGCTCAAGGAGTTTTTTCTTTCGTTTTTGTGTGGTAGTTTAAAGTCCTATTTTAGTTTTTGCTTCAACACAATTATAGTCTTATATTTTGCTCCTAACGTTTTTATGTTCCTGCTCAGTTAGGACTATGGTACTACCAATGTTTTTTGGCCATTTTCTTGGTTTAACCTGCTTTACCTGCATCGAATGGGAGCTACATTCCTTTATTGCACCTTCCATTGTCTATTCTTTTAATTATTAATTACTTACTAATTAATTAATATTTTCAAATACTCACAATTAATGCCTATGTTTCAATTAAGCTATGTTTAGAATTCTTATTACGAAAAATTCTGAACTGTTTACTTTCATTCCTAAGTAATAATTACAGTAAAATTGCATAATGATGCACGAATAAGTTTCTTTTTTTATAGACATCATTTTATAACATGCCGCATTTGTGTCTCAATCTGATACTAAGATATAATATCTCCTCAACTATTTCATTATTAATCAGCAGATCACGTAATTCATTGGCTAATTTAACGAATTCTATGAACCTATCGTAACCATGTTGCCAAATTATAAAGAAATGTTGCAGCCAAACTCGGTTTGAGATGTGTTATTTTCAATAGGGTTTGCTCATAAATATTTAAGTAGCAGAGACAGACAAAGGTTGCCAAATTGGAACGTCTCTCATCTGATTTTATTATTCTTTTGTGACCGTAAATATATAACAATAAAAATATTTTTAACATACCAAAAAATGTCTTAACGTTTATTATAATCAAAGTTGCTAACTTGATATAAGCACCTGATCCATCAGTATAGACAAAGAATTGTATAGTGTAGAAAAGGCAATTCATCAACTAGACCGGTTTCGTCCTTATTGGGAACTCATCACGTACTGGCGAGAACTTGCCGCGGACAGGGCTCGAACCTGGGCACGTCTGCTTCGGAATCTATTGCTCAAAACACCGAGTGACCCTGTCCGGACGAAAAATTCTGACAATTACGTGTTGAATTCACAGTAAGGACGAAACCGATCTACTTTATGTAATGCTTTTTCTAAACAATAAAATTCTTAGTTTATACTGAAAAATGTTTGTATTTAAGGGTCAGGTGTTTCTATCAAAATCGCAACCTTGGTTATACTAATTGGAAATCCGCCCGCGCAATCAATGTTCGTTTAATTATATAAATGTTCATTTTTAATACCACTTCCACATGCACGGGGGTGTCTGTTCAATAATGACATATTGGGTATGGTTAGTTGGAACGTTAGGTCTAAATGAATGTCATATGAGCTCCACCTAAAAGAAAATAAGACTAACCGAGTTACATTCGTTAGTATGTAACTAAAAATTGTGTGGATATTCTGTTAGCAAACATTTAAAGTATTCCATCGCAGCGCGTACCTTGATCTTTGCACAAATTAATACAAAATCTAAGCTAGATAATCCACAATTTTCTATTAAAATATATTTCTGAACTGTATCTTTGAAATGATACGTGTACATTAACGACTAGAATATTGACTAATTCTATAATAAATAAATTTATACACCATGGAAGTTGACAATTTTTTATACTAAAATCTTACTTATTGTTTGTGCTGCCTTATAAAATTTCACCAAGCATTTATCCCTTGATGGGACAGAACCATTTAGTTTAAGTTAATTAACATGTGTCTTCTGCCCTGTGACATAATAATTGTATTAATCAAGTCTTTAACATCACCATATTACTAAACCATGGGACTTGTTTTCTATAAAACTCGTTATTGTTACAGTTTCCATATATTTTCCACACCATTATTTCTCTGTTAATCTGTTTTACATTAAGCTCACTTAATTGATTCTTTTCATAGCAATATCCTCGACGTAATTCGCAATTTCTCAAACATAGCAACTCAGTTTATTTATAGTAGATATTACTTTCCCTGTAAATAGATTTAAGAAGTCAAATTAGTGCTTTTAGTTCAGGTGAGATTGTCTGCCTTTTTTATGCACAAATTTATTAAACAATAATTGGTTATTCTATTAGTTTTAATTAAATTTTTTTTATTAAAGCGTTTGTGAACAGGTTGATGACATGTTAATGAATAAGAAACGTAGCTTCAACTTTTATAAGTAAATCGGCTAAAATTGGTAATTAAATGCTTTTACGTTAAGTTCAGCTTACACCTGACTTAGGTGCACCAATTTGTGGTTACTTTAAATATTTTTCCATAGTAGCGAATTTCAGGCATCAGGAAAAAATGTTGTATATGGTCTTAGGAAAACATCAGAAATAACGACGTAAATAGCGGTAAATTAAAATCAAAAGTTAAAAAGTATGAGTTTAATATATGAATTAGCTAGGGCAAAAAATAAATGGTGCTTCGAATCAAGAGTTTTTGTATTCATACATTTTTGTCTGGAGACATATAATATTTACTATGCATTTATTAGAGCATATATACATATATGCACCCATGCATATAAATAAATATATATATATATTTATATAATATATATATTCTAATTAGGAAGAAAGAACACATTAATCACAAAGTGGATAAAGGCCATTTATTTCGTGAATACCAAATATCGCTCTACAATCATTTATTTATATAAATTCTGGGTTTTCAATTGATTATGCTAGTGGTAACAAATCTGACTCGATTTTACTTCTATTTCTTGTTTTGGCTGATTGGTAAGTGTGTATGCGTTTGTGTTTGTGTGTGTGTCTGTTTGCATGCAAAGGTCATTGTCGCTGTATTACAAAGTGATGTCTGATATCTGGTCATTATTGTTTTGATGGCTTGAGAATTAACCATTTAGTTGCGCAATTGCTCGCTGTTACATGTACGAGTGCTTTTTTTCCCAAGTTTAGTTTATCGTTTCCTTATTCCTTTTGCGCAAATTTTGTTCTGCACATGGTAAGCATGGCCATGATGTGGATTGCGGTGTTGAGCGCTCATATTGTTTGGCTTTTCTGTCACCGTATGTGCACTATGTTATTTCCTCTTCAGTTGTTGCCAATCCTATTGAATGTTTGTTATACTAGTCGAGGTAAATTAGAAACCCAGAATATATATAAATGAATGATTGTAGAGCGATGATTAGTATTCACGAAATAAATGGCCTTTATCCACTTTGTTATTAATGTGTTTTTTCTTCCTAATTAGAAATATATTATGTAATATTTAAAGGCAATGGACACTATTAGTTTATATATATATATATATATATGTATATATATATATATATATATATATATATATATATATATATATGGATACGAAAACTAATAAAATTCATATTACCTTTCCCAAGTGGAAAAAAGAGAAATTTTATTAGATACAAGAACCATTTCTTTCTTATTTTCTTCTTAGTTATCTACAAATGAACATCTCTTTATATGTAAATTTAAATACCAAATAGAATAGTAGACCGTAAATATAGAGTGAGTGTGAAATCAGGGCACAACCAATCAATTGGGTGTATCACGTTCAGTTCAAGCATAATGCTTGCACATACATATTCTTTTTGCATACATCAGGGTGCAATTTGTTTATCCATAGAGATTCTTATGTGACTAAATCCCTTTTGTTATTGCATTTAGTTATTATCTTTAATTCTACGTCTAGCGAACACAGGTTTTAGGTTTCAACATCGCGTTGCGCAATTGCAGACTTGTATTGACCGTTTGATTTGAAACAGGCGTTTAAATTACAATGTTTTCACTGCTAAATTACTAAATGCAACAAAAAAAGGATTTAGCGACATTAGAAGCTTTATGAGTAAACAAATTGCAGCCTGATGTATGCAAAAAGTAGATGCATGGTCAGGCATCAGGCTTGAACTGGGAGTGATTCACGCATGTCATTGGTTTTTCCCTTATTTCACACTCATCCCATGTCTACATTTTACTAATTTTTTGGCCTTTCAACTTATATGTAAAGAAATGTTCATTCGTAGATACTTGAATAGAATATGAGAGAGAAACGGTTCGTGTATGTGATAAAATTTCTCCCTTTTTCTGTTTGCACATTGGAAGGAGTTAATGTATATATATATATATATATATATATATATATATATATATATATATATATATATAGCATATATATATATATATATATATATATATATATCGCAATTTTAGTGGTTGCATATATGGAAGACAAAGCCAGACATTGTCCAATGGCGTTTAGAGTGGACGAACTCTATATTTGTATGCAAAGTTTGTGTATCATGATTTTTTTCCATACCCACTAAATAGGTTTGCATATTTGCGCAATTTTCGATTTAAAGAAATAGGGATGCTATTCTTGTGGCCTTCACTTTTTTATATTTTTTTATAACATTCAGGCTTATGTATAGAAGATTTTCTTACGGAATATATCTTGAGTAAGCCGAGATTGACATTAGATACTTAAAACAAACTATTTAATGTTTTAGAAATACTTTATCTGTAGTATTTCTTGTTGAATTGGAAAAATAATACATTTTACGTTCTGGCAAATTATTAGTCAATAGTATTCTTAATTTCGGATCAGAATAATCCATCAACTATTTAAAAGGCGAGATTAAATGTCATTCATACTTCATTAGTAATTTGTAAACTCTGTTTAAATAAGTTGTATAGCACTAACTTTGATTTGTGAAAAATTTTATACCTGAAGCTTGGCTACAAGTGATAATCACACATTCTGAACTTCGTAAATGAAAAGTCCTGGAATGTGCACGATTTGATAATCTAGAATAATACCATAGTGAAAACTGCAACGACCTCTTTGTTGTTTGTTTCCTACTAACTTCTGTTTGATAATATCACCTATTGATGCACATGCTTGACTTATGAAATAATGCTGCTTGCAGAACCTTGCTCTTTCCGGTTACACCTGCCGCTGTTCATATTAGTGATCATAATTCATTGTTTACACTACAACTGGCATGAAATTTTGTCTGGCTTATACATGATTAATATTTGAAAAGTTATTTGTTGTCAATAACGATGATTTAGTTCTTATTGCAGAATACATCGAAAGCCTGTGGCGTTTATAGTTTTTTGATACGACCTGTCTTGTACATACTATGTTGGTCAATGTTATATAGTCCTGTGTTTTTGAACGTTTGGGCGTAAGTAGTTAATTTGACTGATCGTCTTTATTGCATTTGGTTACATTGCTCATAATCCTTTATAAGTTGTGCAGTTTCCGCGTACCGCTATATAATTGCGTCTGTGGTAGCTAATTCTAAACTTGATAATTTTATTACTGCAGATGATTAGGTAACAAATTGTTAAATCGTAGTTTTACAATTTAAAAATTCGAATGTATATATAATTGGAAGTTTACAACTATAGCCAAAATATAGGAAATAAAAGATTCCAGTGAGCTTTATATCAAATTATCTTGATTAAAGTTTAATTAACTTATAGTTACTCTTAATGTACATTATAAAGGATGCGCAGTTTATTCACGAATCTGCTGAATTTTATATATGCCATTGGTACACTTTATTTTACTGCAGTTTAAAAGTATATTGTTATCAGAAAATGAATTAAAACCAACGCGTCTTGAGAATCTAATCTGTTTGAAAACATTTTCGACTTAAGATGCTCTTTATTTAATGTCTGTCAATTACAGGAGAACATATTCAGGCAAAAAGTATTTTATTGATAGGCTTTATGGTAAACTAGGTAGCAAATTTATTGCACAGATAAATATTTATTCAATAATGTGATCAGAAAGTAGCAATATGTGAAAATTAAAAAAGAATTATCGATCCTATATGAGTTGATACGGCTGCTTTACCAAATCTAAGACTGATAATTCTTTTTACGCTAACCAACATATTTTGCCTGGTCACACGAATTTATTTACTTTTGCAGACAAATTGTAAATATTTACCGATACTTCAAACTTAATGACAAAAAATTGATCTGACCTCTTATGTCATTTGGTATATGCTCCTTAAAAAATCTACCTTTTTATGGGTCATTACATTTTGTGATTTCCTTTGCATGCCTATACATAAAATCTGTATTTGTAAAATCCAAATTTGCGAGCATGATGTAAACACCAATTCTATTGTATTTAACCAGTCGTCGAATTGGGATTGGTGTTTAATTCAAGCTCGCAAACTTGATTTAAAGAATTTTTACCACCACCCGCGCAATAAATTATTGTTTAAAATCGGCATTTCGTTTTCAAGGACATCTTTTGTACCGAAAATTTCGCACTTCGTCATCACTTAGTCGAATAGCTTATCCATTCTGCTTTCTGCACGCGATTAATTAACTCTATCTGCTAGGGATGTCTTTTATTGGAGCCAAAAGCTATATTAATTTGATTTATATAAAGAGGAGCATTTATTGTTGAGTTAAACAGGTTTATGGAGGATATATAATAAATATCACAAAACCGTGTCTATTTTTTAAAGTCGTCTTACGATTCTTTGAGACAATAATTCGCATTGGCCAACGTGTCGATTTAAGTAGACTGTGCTACAAACTTCTTCAATGTAAAAATTATCCCACAAATTTAATGTATTAGCTACTTATTTAATCGATAAATCAAATATAAATTACCACTTAGCACTACGTAAACCTGATATTCAGTGCTATTTCTAATTTTACTGTTTTCCTTACCTCGCTATGGAAGAGAAAAATTATGCATCGGGAGAGAAACTAGACCTACATCATGAATTACGCTTTGCTTGATAATTATCACCAGCCGATTTTATTGAATATTGCTAGTTTAGAAAACAAACTTCAATACTCAGCATTATTGAATTTATGCATCTAATCGCACTTTGCACTGACCTGGAATCCGTAATCAGTTAATGTATGATGTAGGGGTAACCGGCTTCAATGTAAAAACGCAGAATATAGACCACAAAGGTTGTGTTATTTCCTTGTTTTAAATAAAGACGGCACGAGAGAGCTGTAATTAACTTCCACACGTTAACACTGACAGCGAGCCAAAGTGTTTATCTTGCCTCCGTATTTTAAGTAAATACTGCAAGGTACAACTGTAATTAAATTCTCGATAAATCGCTGACTATAAACCAACGTGGCTTTTTCCTCTGCGTTTTAAATTTATATTACAAGGACGATCAGTAATTAACTTCCTCAAGATAAAGCTAACTACATCCTGTCGTGGTTCTTCTACATCCTTGATTTAAGAAATATATTGCAAGGTAGAACTGTAACTACATCTCTCATATAAACGCTGACTACAAACCAACATGGCTGTTTTACCGTCGTGGTTTAAATAAATATTGAAAGCACATAAATTAATTATATTCTTCATTTAAACGCTGAATACAAACCATCGAGTTTTAAATGAATATTAAACGGACGAAATGAAATTAACATCCTCAAGTAAACGCTGACTTACAACCGCTGTGGTTTTTTGCCTCTTCATTTGAAATGTATATCGCAAGGCCGATCAGTAACTTACTTCCTCACGATAAAGCTAACCGCAACCTGCGTGGTTGTTTTACATCCATGATGTAAATAGATATTGCAAGGAAAAATGGTAATTATCTTCCTCAAGTAAACGCTGGCAAAGAACTTCCGCTGTTGATTTGTCTCCGTGTTTTAAATTATTATTGCAAGAAATAACAGCAATTAGCTTCCTCATGTAAACGCTGACTACAAACCTACGTAGTAGTTTGCCTCCCTGTTTTAAATTAATATTGAAAGAAATAACTGTAATTAACTACCTCAAGTAACCGCTGACTACAAACAATCGTGGTTTAAAAGAAACATGATTATCGGGTTGCGGATGAAAACAATTCGGATCGCAACCCGATAATCAGGTAAAAAACATACGTGGTTGTTTTACATTCGTGATTTAAATAAATATAGAAATTGCGAACGGTAATTAACTTATTCAAATAAACGCTGAAATTCAACCACGGTGTTTGTTTTTCGTCCGCGTTTTAAATTAATATTGCAAGGACGAAATTAAAATTACCTTCCCCAATTCATCGACAACCACCAACTGAAGTGTCGTTTTACCTTCATGTTTTAAATTAATATTGCAAGGACGAACGGTGGCTATCTTCTTCGAGTAAACACTGAATTCAAACCGCGGTGATTGTTTTGCCTCCGTGTTTTAAATAAATAATGCTAGGAGAAACGCTGACTACAAACTTCGTGGTTGTTTTAATTTCGCGTTTTAAATAAATATTAAAAGGACGAATGGTTATTAACTTCTTAATGTAAACGTTGAAAACAAATCTCCTTGGTTGATTTATCACGTTTTAAATGAATATTGCATAAAAGAACTGTAATTAATATGTTTGAAAAATGCGAAATATGCAAATTGCTGTTGACTTATGCTTTCACGATTTAAATCAAGATTGTATTAAAATTATAGAAACGAACAGATATTCTGCATCACCACGAAATACGCAGAAAAACCGTTGAAATTATTTTTGTTTTGTAAATGTTAATTGAAGGTGCATGTACGTATATGTAATTCGCATCCAAATAAAATACGTTAAGAAGAAACCACCGTTGTTTCGTTACTTCCTTAATTTTAACGAAGAATGCAGCGAACACCAAGTAATATGCTCTACTCAAATCCATCGGAATACAAATTTCATTATTTGTTTTGGTTCCTCGTTTAAATACAAATTGCAGAGAGACGCATGTAGTTAGCTTATTTTGCGGTAAAATAATTTATATGCTGTTGCGAATAAGATAATTCGAACGATGTAAGAAATTATTCAAATATGACCAGAAGTATCATTAAAAGCCAGCATCAAAAGGCAGGAACCGATACTATACCTTATTCACACTAAATGTTAAATGGTTGGTCGGTACAGTCTCCGATACGATTTTGTATTCAAGCAAGAATTTATTTGAGATCAAATAAAGTCTTCGGCAATCCGACATTAAGGCCAATTCATTATATGTAACAAAGGGTAGCAATACAACGGTTTTCAATATTCCGAATCGGTACACGGTACCAACACAATGTATGTCAAGATATGCTAAATTTCACTAATATTGTGAATTACAACTACTTATTAACACCTGTTAGTCTGGCTTTACAAATATGTCCTAAAAAGGAAAAGATATGCAGAAAGGAGGCAGCCGCGGTTTTGTTACTTATTTGTTTTAAATTGACAAATGCAAGGAAGAACGTGCAGTGAGCTTCCCCAACAAGACGGAAAAAAGTACTCACCGTGTTTGTACGATTTCAATGGTTGAAATGGAAATTAAATGAGTAAATGTCTATGCAATTTGCAATTCATATACGCGGAATGCAAATCTGCGTGCAAGTTGCGCTTCCATATTTTAAACAATGACTGCAAGAAATGGCGGTTAAATAGCATCTTCACTAAGCACACTGAATAAAAACTGGCGTGGTTTTGTTGCTTTGTTGTTTTAAATAAAATGTGCAATGAAAAGCAGGTAATTATTTTCCCTGCTTGTTATGCTAAATGTACCCACTGTGGTATTATTACTTTGTTGTTTCAAATAAGAATTATAATATAGAATAAGTATTAAGCTTCATCGACTAATATAAAAATTTCCGGAAAGAATGGGTAGTCAGCTTTCCCGAATTCAATTTGGCAGTGGTTTGTCTAGTCCCTAAGTTTACTTTGAACGAAAAATCACTTTGGGCTTATATCATATTTCTTTTAAATGTCTGCGTTTAACTAACCCATGGTATCACTGACAAATTATCTTCCACACTTTGGTCGCGATGAACCATTTATTGCTGCCGCCTCGTTTGCACACTTCTCTTATCCATTACTTGAAATGGTTCTATTACACGCTTTCGAAACAGCATCTCCTTGTGCTTCACTGGCGTGCTCGCCATTGTAGTGTCAACGACTTTTGTTAAACAGAAAATTCTCAGTCCGCCATCCGCTAGTCGACGCGTACGTAAAGACTGCCTTCTAATGTGGAGTTTACGTTTTCTATGTCGCTGGGGATTTCTTCTCTTTAAACCATTTATTATGACGCTAGTATTTAAAAAAAAATAATGCGAATTGCACTTGGCTAGCAACGTTTTATTAAAGAATAAATATAAATATCACAAACCGTGTCCGTTTAAATAGATCGTGTTATACAATTATTTGAGAGAATGATTCTATTTTGGTAACATAATCATAAAAATTATTTCAATCAAGGTAGCGATTTTGATATGAACATCATACGATTTTCAGAAAAATATTTTTCGACATAATCCAAAAGCGAATAATGTAGGAAAGACAATTCATCTAGTCGAACTGTTTAGTTCTTATTGTGATATCTTCACGTACAGTCCAGAATTTGCTGCGGACAGGGCTCGAACCTGGCACGTCTACTTCGAAATATGGTGTTCTGACCTCAGAGATACCCTTTACCACGCTACTAAGTATGTTTTTTCTATCAACCAGGGTTTCTTTGCTCAATAATAACAGATTTTAGATGGTTAGATTGAGCCTTAGATTCAATGGGATGCCATATAAACTCCAACTACAGGAAAAGCTTACCTAGAAACAGTAGTCATAATGTAAATGAAAACTGTATGTAGTATGTGACAGTGT
This sequence comes from Eudiplozoon nipponicum, assembly GCA_029291075.1. NCBI lineage: Eukaryota > Metazoa > Platyhelminthes > Monogenea > Mazocraeidea > Diplozoidae > Eudiplozoon > Eudiplozoon nipponicum. The sequence continues at coordinate 58,912 of JAQBSW010003601.1, forward strand.
GGTTCAGTGTTTAATGCAATAAAATCTGAAGCAGACGTGCCCAGGTTCGAGATATTTCGGCGTCAAATTCTAAACAGTATGTGAAGAGATCCCGATAAACACGATGAGTTTCAGTATGTGCTGACAAATATATATATATATATAACTATATATATATATATATATATATATATATATATATATATATATAATTAGATTGATTTTTTATGTCAATATCACAACTTAAACTAAATAATTTTATCACCGCCCGTGCGGTGTTTAATTATATAAATTTCCAATTCAATATCACTTCTGCAGGTAGTGTGGTGTCTGTTCAATTATTACAGAATGGATGTGATTATTAGGAGCATTAGGTCTAAGGAAAAGTCATACAGGCTACACATAAGGGAAAAGATAATGAAGAATTTTTAGTCAGTATATAATTAAAAATTGTGTATATCGTGTGGCAGTAGGACTCAGTGTTTAGAGGAACAAGCTCTGAATCTGACGTGCCCAGTTTGGAGCCCTGTCCTTGGCAAATTTTGTACAATATGTGAAAAATTTCCAATAAGGACAAAATGCTCTACTGGATGAATATCCTTTTCTGCATCATAGTTTTTAGTTTATACTGAAAAATATATATAAAGGAATTGTTGTTTATGTCAAGATAGCAATCTTGATTTAAATCATCATCGCCCACACAACCAATGTCCACTTAACAGTGATCAAAAAGCTATGTCCGGTTAAGCAGACCATGTTGTACAATTCTTCAGGGTATTGATTATTATGGATTTACATATTTCTCAGCAAACACTGTCCATTTACGCAGGCCAAATTTTAGTATTCTTCGACGCAACTAATTCTCATCAGTTTACAAAATTACAAGAAAACTGTATGTTTGTGCGATCAATGTCTAACTATTCGTTACGGCATTAATTAATTCTAATATTTGATATATTACTTAATAAATTAATCAATAATGTTTAGCACTAATTAAAAATGAAAGTGATTAATTTTTATAGCTACATTGGTTTAATAAAATATAATGTTATTAACAATTATGGATTTTTTATATATATGATAAATAAGGTTTTAAATGACGTTATATTTAAAAAATGTAAATATCTTTCTATTAGTCGTCAGTAGTGTCAAACATAAAGTTAATCCGTTTCCAATGTCGGCTAATTTTGCTATTATGCAAAACACCATGATTAAGTGTTCCAGTAAGTTAAATCGTTAATATTGTTAGAATTTAAAATGGTAGGTCTGAGCCATAAATGAATCCTCGCCTTCTTAGTTGTTCATAATATTGTAATCAAAACTTCTTGGCAAAATTCACCATTAGCTGTCTTGCAACTAACTGATTTTGATTCAGTGTTCATAGTTTATTTCCGAGTAATAAACGATCTTAAAATACACATTTTGTTGCCAAGCCTCCAGACCCTCCTCTTTGAATATTAATTGCTATAGTTGCAATAAATAGAGAAATGTAAAAAAAATAAATGTAGAGTAAATAAAATGTCAAAAATCAGGTTTCCTTTTTCAGTGACCTTGTGAATTACTTTATTTTTAAAATTACTTTCATAGTGGAAATATATGAAATGCTTTTCTCACTAGTGCAAAATATTATTTTTAAATCATGATTTCACAGCACGTTAAAACTAACACTTTCGTTTGCAAAAAAACATATTCGCCGAAATGTTAAAATGTTAGAAAAAATATTCTTCATTTCGAAAAACTGTGGCCGATAAACCTTAATTGCTTAGTTACTTTATACAGCAAAACAATAGAAGCAAACATATCGGTAGTTACGCGCATAAGAGCACAAGCACACAATTCAATGACGCTCGTTCGATTCCCAAAGAAACTTCTTTTGCAATACTGTTCAGATTGAACGCCAGAATACTATCGTCGGCAATGTGCGGTTCCTTTCATTTTTGCTCTTGAAACCACTCAGAAGTCCACTAAGTGTATAGCATCGTATTTGACCACAGTTTCTTCGGCATTGGGAAACTCGGCAATGCGTTTCTAGCTGGCTATGATCTAAAGCGCGTTTGAATTCAATTATGTCGTTATTTCTCAGTTCCTTCTGCTTCATTGCCCTTTGAAATGTATTATTCGAAATCGAAGCATTGATATTTTTCATTTGCCTGGATGTGGCGTTTTGAAGAAAAAATATTCTTCTGTTGAAAAATCGAGAAGTGTCTACTGCTTGTGGATGTGTAATTACTCTGTTTGTAAGCCGCTTCTGAGGACTAGGCCAATTCTTTTGCTTGGCTTTTGTTGTTAGCGGCGGACTCATTGCATATTTTTTTGTTAACACCTCATGTTTGCTTGAATTTATCGCTTGAATTTGTCGTTTAGTCATAAGGTTGTCATGAGCACCGACAGCTCTTGACATAAATATATGCATATGGTTTAGTAAACTGTATCATGTGGGTGTTTTATTGTTGTTTATTGTTGCTAGATATTGAAAGAAAAGCGAAACTGTACCGAAACAAGACAACTAGACGCGCGATGAAAAGATTTGATGTCGTAACAGGTACAATAGTGTTTTCACTTCGAAATTGTTTTCTGGGACATTGGTTACTTTTTAAACTTTGCCCATTGCTTTAACCATAAATGGAAAACATTAAAAGATGTGGTGCGCATAATTTAATTCGATTAACAAATTAAATATCAATTGTAGTTATGTCGCTCTGTGAAAACAACTTTTTTAGATAATGATGACGAATTCATTTGACTTTCGTCAGACCTCATTTTTAATGCAATATCTAATTTTTTAAAGTAGAATTTTAAAAGCGTCGGTGCATTCTGCTTGCTTGCTTGCTTTTTTGCACAAAACGTCATCTCAATTACAAAAGAACCAACTATCGTTTAGAGTATCCACGATATTCTTTCGTGAGATGTTACTTTACACCGTCGGTTTCGCAAAGATCCGATTAATCCCCATTTCCAAGTATGCATCGAGTTGGTCTTCGTGGTGGTTGGGTGCCGAAGACTTCAACATCGTTCATACTAACCAGTGAAAATGAGGCACGATCTGATCTTCGTGGATAAAATGATGGTTCAAAGTGGCCGGTCAACGATGATTAAATTGTACCTCATTTTCAGTGATTAGTATGAACGGTATTGAAGCCGTCAGAGTAAACGTACGAATCAGCACCATTACACCACGAAGATGAAATTCGTGCGTATGTGTAAACGGGGATCAATCGGATCTTTACGAAAACTATAGTGAAAGTGACAATCCACGAAAGAAAATCGTGGATAATCCAAATATGACACTCACACTGCACAATTATTTGAAAATTATCTGTCATAACTAACGCTTAAACACAGTAAAAATCCGAAAACCAACGCTATATGCTATTGTGATATTGTTCGCAATTTTTTTCTGCTGTTTAAGGTAATGGAAATTGAGACAATCTAAATTATTTAATTAAACGAACATTGGTTGCGCGGGCGATGATAACAATTATTATAATCAAGGTTTTGATATTGATATAAACACCTTAACCATTGATTACTAACAGTCCCATATAGACTAAGAATTTTAGTGTAGACATGCCCTGGTTCGAGCCCTGTCCGCGGCAAATTGTGGCCAGTACATGATGAGCTCCCAATAAGGACGAAACCGGTCTACTGGATGAATTGCCTTTTCTAAACCAGAAAATTCTTAGTTTGTACTGATATATGTTAGCAATTATTGGGTCATGTGCTTATATCACGATCGCAACCGTCATTATAATAATTTTAATTATCTCCATGTTTTTCCAAATTCACCACAGTAAGGAACAGATATTTCAGTGAAGAAAAGGTAACCTGAAAAGCTGATACATTTAAAATATTTTTGAACGCAGCTATGATAAACGTACCACGATTTTCTTTCAATATACACGACAATATACTAAATTTATAGTTTAATGCAAAACCATTCTGTGATATAAAGCAAAATTAACACGAGGAAATTATAGTTTTTATTTACTTTTTCATACGATACAATCTGTTTAACTTTAAAATGTTTGCAAACTTGAGATTAAAACCAATCCAATTTTATTCTATCAGTCACGAAACATCACAGAAATACGGTCAATTTCACTTATCTGTAATTTTTAAACAGACAAATGAAAATAAAATTTAATTCATTCGTTAATATTTGTATCACAATTTTATAAACCAAACACCTTCGGGTTATCAACGATCTCATTTAAGATTTGAACATGCTAAAATATTATTAAGTAAGAACAAATTTTATGAAATAAATTTGTTTGTCAGCTATAAAACAGCGCTCTATATTTATAAGGAAAATTCCCTATCAGACGTTTCTGTACTTCTACATCACAGTGTTTCATTTTAAACAAAAGAAGAAGCGTTTGTTGCTTCACATATTGTGGTTTAGTTCCGTCATTTTGTTTATCAGGATGCCTTCATCATTATCTATTAATAAAGTTAGTGTTTGGTGTTGCCTTTAAATTAAAATTTGTTCCATCCTAGGATAAATAGGCTTTTTCTTTTTATCAGTTCACAGTAACACGTATTCTATGATATTAATCTATTTTTTGAATTTATTTTCTAAAAAGCTTTATGAAAATGAAGATTAACTTGTCTGTACTCAACGAATCCATGGAATAAAAAAAATGCCCTGATAACATTTCTAGACTACTACACATTAAAGTATTTTTCTTTCTCGTAAAATGAAAGAAAACGGTAGTTTCTCGATCTTCTGAATGAATCGGCTTTTCTATATTATGAAATGCTTCATTTTTACTAACAAATGTGCTTATCTATGTAATGGGACTAGCTTATACCAAGATCGCAACCTCGAATTAGATAATTGTTATTACCGCTCGCATTACCAATCTTTGTTTATTTACGTAAATATTCAATTCAGGATCACTTCCGCAGGTAGGATGGTGTTTATTCTAGATAGAAAGATTGGGGATGGTTATATTTGGAATTTAAGGTCTAAAATGATGCCATATGGGATCGTCCTAAAGGAAAGGCTGGTCAAAAATGCATTAGTTCGGATTAAACTGAAAATTGTGTGTTGTGTTGTGTGCGGCAGGGTGGCTCAGTGGTTAGAGCACCGGATTACGAAGCAGACGCTTCCGGGTTCGAGCCCTGTTCGCGACCAACTGTTGGCAGTAAGTGAAGAGATTCTAATTCGGTAGAAACCGGTCTACTGGATGAACTGCCTTTTCTACTGCTTCGATTTTACTGGCAAATGTATGTTTAGAGTGTGACTGGTGTGGAGATCAAGATCGCACCCTTGATTTGAATAAACTAACAAGTATTTGTGCGCGTGTGTGTGTGTATATACGTGCGTTAATCTGCTTTTTAATCAATTTATAAATCAACACATGATTTTTTTCGCAGTTCATTTTTCATTATAAACTAAGCATTGAACAGTGTAGAATGCCCAATTCATCCAGTATACGAGTTTCATCAAAATTTGGAGCTCTTCAATTACTGTCGAAAGTTTTCGACTCTGTAAGATTTCAAAATATTTTTTTATCACCGCCCGCGCATTCAATGGTCGGTTAACTATATAAACGTTCAATTCAACGGACTTTCCACAGGTAGCGTACTGTCTATTCTATAATGACATACCAGGGGTGGCTAGTTAGAGCATTAGATAAAATGAGATGACATACAAGCTCCATTTGAATGAAAGTTTAAACAAAATCATGAGTAAGTATGTAACGAAAAATCGTGTCTAGCGTGAGGCAGTTTGGCTTAGTGGATAGAGTTACAGAATCCGAAGCATACGTGATCAAGTTAGAGTACTATTCACGGCAAAATATTCTTTACGTTACTTAAAGTGTCTCAAATAAGGATGAACTCCGTCTACTGAATGAATTGACTTTTCTGAATAATGAAATTCTATATATATATATATATATAGTTTTGTATTGAAATATTAATTAAGAGATATTATTATTTATTTTGTGAATAACGTTCTTCTATACATCATATACATTTTGGGCTGTTAATTGGTTATGCTTTGGTGACAAATCTGACTGGTTATTACTGCTGTTTCAGGGCCAACCAGTCAGATTTGTCACCAAAAACATAACCACTAACAACCCAAAATGTATATAAATAAGGTATGATTGTATAAGAGACGTTTAGCCACGAAATAAATGGCCATTATCCCTCTTAGTTATTTGTGTTTTTTTCCCAATTATAAGAATACTGTGTTAATTAAAACGGCATGATACTGGCAAATATATATATATATATATATATATATATATATATATATATATATATATATATATATATATATATATATATATATATATATATGGCGAAGGCTGCATTACCAATGTTCGTGACCGTATATTAATTGTGGAGCCGACATCTCTAGTAAATTACAGTGTATCTGAGACTACTAGAGGTGAGAGCGGCATACCTGACTGCTTTTCATTTATATGGATTGCAGTTTGATACTAGCGTCAGTACGTGTAACTGACGATAGAATTACTATGTTTTTCGACTACTGGTTGAGTACAATGTGATTGGTGTTTACTTCAAGCTCCCAAACTTGATTTAAAGACTTTACTTTACCACCCGCGCAATCAATGATTGTTTGATAAATAGGCAATTAGGATTTTGCGAAATGCCTAAGATTCAACAACATAAATTTTTATATGAGCAGTCCTTAAGTAAGCGAAAAATTATTGGATCTTTTAAAAACCTTTACTAATAATGTTCAATATTTTTTCAAGTTGACCTATAACAATATGGTGCTCAATTTTGCATAAAAACAAGTTTCATACGTTTGTTTATTTAAATTGAGTTAAGGTTATGTGAAAATTATTTTAAAATTATGAAGCTTTACTATTTATTTATTAGTCCTCAAGAATTTACCGAATTGTCAAAGCGCTTCAAAATTTCAAAATGCCTATTTATTTATTTAAATCAAGGTTGCGATCTTGATATAAACAACTGTCCACTTATGAAAAATATATGGACATAATGGGACAGGTGATAATATCAAGATCGCAACCTCGGTTTAAATAATGCTCATTTAATTTTAAAATAATATTCCTATACATACGTCAGTTATATATTAGGGCTCTAGAAAAACTGTTTATATTTGTTTGTTGATCGAATTGTTATTTACTTAAGTACAGTAAAAGTTCCCTTTCTGTGTATTTAAAATTGTCAACGATTTTTGTTGCATTATCTACGTAGCATTGCATTTGATCATCTTTAGTTCAAATGTAAACATGTTTATGCGCATACCTTAACGAACGGTTTATGTCGAATGAATTTTTTCATTAGGCGAATGCAAGACATACACGAGATAAGGTTTATTTAATACTGTTAAAGTAATGAATAAGTTGAAGATATATGTTCACGTATGATATAGAATAATTTACCATCTTGGCTTTTTTATTAATAAGAATCAGATTTATCTCGAATTATCCTGACTAGTTCGAAAATATCAGCCCATTCTTAGTCTTGGAAATCAAAATAAATATTCATTTATCACTGTAACGGAAATTAAATTAGGGAAATATCTAATAACCTACAGACATGTTATCCCATCCAAATCACGTTTAGGATTATTTCTTCCGTGTTAGACGGATTTGACCCAGATTATATTTAACGTATAGTGTGCACATAAATTCCATAATTTATCTCGAAATTCGAATTTAATTTTTCAGTATAATCTAAGAATTTTTTAAATTTCTAAATGTCCTATTATTACACATTCTTCTACCAAATATATAGTGGTTAAAGGGCGTAATACCGGCTCCTACTGATGAGTCGCCAGTAAGCACGAAACGAATGTGCATGAGATTATACTTTCTGTTCATGCTGTCTTTAGTTTATCCTTCTGGTCACGACTGAACTAATTTGTTACTAGGTTCGCAACACCTAATATATACTTGAATATGTATTTGTTCTCTACAATAAACAGTATGTCTTCATATAGTTTGCATTCTGTACCAACTTGATAAGTTTAAATATTTTGAAGTTGAGGTTAGTAATTATGATGCCTATCTATTGGAAATAAAGTTTGAGTAATCTTCATCCCAAAACTAAGAATAATTATTTCATACTACTTGCGGATTTCGAAGAGTGAAGTTTTATTTATATTTATGTCATAAATAGATCACTGTAGAGCAGGAAAAAGATAGTATGCAAAAACGAATAAATTTTCCAAACGATCCGAAGAAATTTTAATTTTGCATTTACTTTTTATATTGGCTCAGTCTTTTCCTACTCCTTTTTGATATCACCGTGCAGTATTTCATATTGGTGTGTTATGTTTCATAATATATGTCGTATTTACTGCAATTTTTTGTGTTTCCTAACAGTTGTAATTTTAAAGATGTTTTAACGTTACAATGAATATAAAAGTAGTAATACTACGGTTGTTTGCTGTTGTTTATTGACTGTAGATGTTTTAAGCAATGAAAATTGTCCCGCGGAAAGCCAACTAGAATCGCGATGTGGATAATAAATTACAAAATATGTACACATTGCATTCGTGTTGGGCGCGTATATGGTGAATTTGATTCCACCTTTTTCACCTTGAAAACAACTTGGATAGCTGGAGCATTAAGTTAATTAAAGTGACCTAGAAAAAAAAACATTATTCAGTGAAAGTGATATTCGTATAATTATTCGATAAATTATTCTACTAAATTAACACCGGCTTTCCCTATTGATGCTAGGGTCAGAAAAAAGCAAATTATTATACAAATTAATCAAATAAAAATATATTTTTAGCGATTTTAGAAAAGAAAAATTTAAAATTATTTAAAGAAGTTGCACTATCAGTTTGGCAAACATCGGATTGATTCACATTTCTAAGAACGCATCGAATTTGTCTTATTAGCTGGGTGCGGATTCGTCTTCAACATCGTTCATACTAAATTCTGGAAATGAGGCCCAATCTAATTTTCGTCGACTGGTTACGTTCCGGAACAGCATTCCTCGTTCCAACATCAGACTTCTAAACACACAAACACAGCAAAATGCTCACATTAGCAGATTTAAGAAACGTTTGAATCCTTTTCTTATAAGTTAACAGAAAGTTGGTCGTTACAACAATGCAAATCTCACCACTGACTCCTGAATTTTTAACGAGTTGATATATTGACCGTTTCAGCAAAATTGCGTCAAGTTATTTTGAAAATATTTTTGAAAATTAAGCGACCATTCCAACTAACTCTCCCTAATCTGTCATTATTGAACAGACATCACACTACATGAGAAATTGGTATTGAAATGAACATTTACAAAATTAAACGCACATTGGTTACGCGGGTAGGGATAGCGAATAATATAATCAAGATACCATCCTGACCCATTAAGTACATACATTTGTCAGTATAAACTAAGAATTGTACAGTGTAGAAAAGGAAATTCATCCAGTAGACATGTTTCGTCCTTATTGGGAACTCTTCACGTATTGTTCAGAATTTGACGCGGACAGGACACGAACCTGGCCACGTGCGCTCTGTGAAAATTTTTGTTCTTTTGCCGTTGAAGTGTAAATGTCTGTACTCATTTATTAGCAAATAACTTAAATTCTATTGTTTTAAACTATTTTAAATTCAAAATATGTAATTTATCAATCAGTTCTAATGCGAGTTCAGAAATATTTCACTGTGTTCAGATTAATACTAATTTAATCTGCAGTAATTTCAGTAAAATTGGCATTTTGATCATTTTTTAAAATTTAGATGTGACTTAATTTTTTTAATTTAGACAATTCAAGTTGGCAATTAATTTGAAAGCAAAATTAGAAAGAGATTTAGTGCTATTTAGACAAAAATGTAGTAAATAAACAAATCGGTCTATGATAAAATATAGTTTAGTATATAACTGCAACGTAGTTTGCGATTTATTAAAAATGAAATCTTTATTGCTCGTTTCCGACAAACTCACCTATTAAAACTATAAATTGGTTTTTCCTGGATTTCTGTCTTGAGAACAAAATTTTCATTCCCTCTATCTTTATGTTCAATAACAGTCTAATGGAGTCATTTTCGTATTTAAAAAACAAAAAATAATAGAATTATATTTAAGGTATATGGATGGATCATATATATATATATATATATATATATATATATATATATATACATTGATAAGTTGATGGTAAATCTATTTGTGAATATTCTTACTAAGATATTTTCTAATTAATTTTGATTGAGCTTAACTTTACAAAATTTAGATGCTGTTTACAGTGGAACTGGGTACAGGGAATAATTTATATATATTTTTTTCTTAATATATACCTTTTCATTTATATTTTATATTGATTAAGTGATCGGTACATGTTGAGTATACATTTTTTTCTAATTGAATGGATGCAAATTTATTGTGGATTTAAATACTGTTTGTTGCAAAGAACTAATATATATGCAAGTATGTATTAGGTGCATGAGATTATACTTTCCGTTCATGCTGCCTTTGGTTTATCCTTCTGGTCACAACTGAACTAATTTGTTACTAGATTTGCAACACCTAATACATACTTATTGAGGATTTATCACATGTCTTACATTTAGGGATGGTTTGAGTGTTTCATTGGGGAGCTATTCAATGTGTTCGTTTATGTCACTTGATATAAAATTACATGATATATACACATTCTTTTAGTTGTAACTAGATGTCTATTTGGACTGTGCATATCACCTGTTTGGGAAATATGTGTACATGAGTTTCTTGTTCATATTTTTATGCTATATCAATTATTAAGATATTTTATTTCTTGATATGCGTGTTTCTTTACATTTGCGAAGATTCTCTTCCTTGCCGAGCTCCTAGTATTTTCTTGCTTCGCGGCAAACCTGTTCTTTTCCTGTTCTCTTGTTCATCTGATTTTGTTGTTACCTTTCTCAGTGCGCATGTTAAATTCGGTGATCTTTGTAAAGATACTTGATTTTGTTTTTTGAAAATAGGTGCTTTTTCCTTAATTCGAGGATAGTCAATCGTTATACTGTGCTGATGAAACTTTTGGACAATCAGCGGTGGATTTTGCATCGTAAATGTTTGAGAATTTTTCTGACCCCGCTTTGTGAAGAATTGTGAAGTTAGCTGTGCTAAATTTGTTTTCTATTTCGATTATATGATCAGCAAATGCTGGTTTGACTGGTGGTGCCTCTCCTCGCTGGATTGAATTTAGGGACATGTGTGTTGATTGAGTCTATTTTTTAACTGCTCTCTTATTCATCCAATAGACGTGTTACTACACATACATAAAAAACTATAAACAATGAGATTTGGAGAAAGATGGCTTTCAAAGCATAACTATTTCCGTATTTAATATTATGTTTACCATCACACTAGGAAAGATTGCTCTCGTGATTCGGTTTATACTTCTAGCAATTATGGAGGCTGAAGAACTCCTCAGAAAGTAGGTTCAGGTAGACATTTCTGTTACTGTCTTCTGTTCAGCAAACAAAGCAAAGTTTCATTTTAACATCAAAGAGATTTTCTAGATAAATTTTCATTTTATTTCTTTAAATGTAATAACACTTCATCAGCCTTGAGCTCCGAGCATATCTTCCTCATTCGATAGGGTAAGTTATTCCCCAGGTTACTTTTGTATTATTTTGGGACACTGCTGTTTTAATGAATATATTATCCTTTTGGAATAAGAGTCTTCATAAAATTCATTGTGACCATTCCATGGGCAAAAAGAAAAAGAAATATTTTTTCAGATAAATAAAACATTTATTTCTCATATTCTTCTTAAATATCTACAAATAAAAATCTTTATATATATATATATATATATATATGTATATGTATATATGTGTGTGTGTGTGTGTGTGTGTGTTTGATAATTGCTAAAGACGGATTTATGCAAGCAGAATAAGCATGATCAGAAATTGAATTTGAATTGTAGTTGATGCACACAATTGATTGGTTGTCTCTTATTTCACACTCTCAATGTTCATAGTTTTCTATTTTCTTTGACCTTTCATTTTATACATAAAGTGATGTTCATTTTTAGATACTTGAGAAGAATATGAGAAAGAAACCGCTCATGTATGTGATAAAATTTTCTTTTCTTTCTGCACATGGAAAGGGAAATATGTATCTCTTATTCTATGAATGTGGATTTCGGATTTATTGAACTTGTTAAGCTGCCATAGTTCTCTTGGCACAATGAAATGTGGAGGAATGGAAGCATGTTAGTGTTTCTCTTTCACTAGTGTAAATTTGATATTTGGATCGGCTTTGTTTGTCTGTTCTGAAAATATTTTACAATTTACAGCATCTAAAAGGAAGAACAGCAGATCGTCCAAATAACTTTTATATAGTATACATTATCCAATTATATTATGTAGGCAGTTTTTTTAGATGTATACTTGGAGTGGTCTATACAGCTTCCCATGGCAGCACCACTGAACTGACGGTTTTAATCACCTTTAAACCGAAATTAAACATTTTCAGTACAGGCCAATATTAGTTCTTTTATGTAATTTACACTAATCGGAAAATCCGCATGTTCATCTTGGATTAAGTCGCATAGAATTATTGGTGCCTTTAATAATGAAATGTTTACTAACAGCGACTTTACATCCATTTAGACCACTTTTGCATTGGCGAAGTTCTACTTTTTCAATTCTTCTGATAATTCAAAATAACTTGTAACAATATGCTTGTTAATGATGCTTCAAATAGGCTTCAAGTTTTTGCACAAGATCTTTGCAGTTAAATATCGTGGGGAGTTCACCATTGATGTCATTGAACGCATTGGTGGAATTCCGAAACTTGCTTGAGCCTTTTGTACTTTTGACTTACCTTACGGGACTCGTGTCAATCGGTTTGACTTTACAAATTTCTTCGAGAAGCTCTAATGGTGCTCTAGAATTTTGTAATAGGTGCTGCAACGTATTTTGTCATCCTTCTGAGATTTTAGATGCTTTTTGTCTCCATGTTTATTGAATAATCTTTCTGTCTAACGTCTCGTCTGAACTTGACTTGTCATCTATCATTTATCTCATAGCCGTGTTATTTATTTTTTTAGAAACGCGATGCCCGATACTTTGTTTGATTTAGCGAGACGTATCAAATTGAAGAATTCGAAATTTCTCTACGTGCCTCATTGTAAGACATTGATTTATCTTGAGGCTCTTCCAATATTGTTCAGTTGCGCCCCTAATTTCTATTTTGTACCCTTCTGCGTTAAATTAATCTGGGTTGAATTCTTTTGTTTGGTCGTTAAAAATTTTTTCAAACCAAGCTTACATATTTATGATTTCACGCGCACTCAAAGAATTTCGCTCAAAATGATAGCGATTACTTTTAACATCTTGAGGGAATTTGCACCTTAAAAGTTTAAGATCACGCTTTCAGGTTTGGTCAGAAGTAAGGATGTAGCAGGGCAATTATCTAAATCCGTGCCCAGCATCTTCATTTCTTTGTACCGGGTTATATTCATAGATATATTTAACCGTTTTGTGAACACATATAGGTCTTTTTCGTTGTGTGCCTTCATTCTTTCTCTAAGCGGTTGCATTTGCCTCTTAATTACCTCTATCATCGAAATTCTGTTTTCAGTCGCATCTAACAGAAGCCGTTTTATAACAGGTTCGTAGGCTTTTCATTGTTACTAAGACACTGACTTAATAAACTTTTAGGTACAACATCTGATTGTTATTCACAGCCTAAAGAATTTTATTCGTCCTAACAGTTTTGCATGTCCACAATTGACAGCAATAAATATGTCGAATTCCTTCTGTGTAAGAGGCTAGTCACAATTTTTTATGATTGAAATAAAATCCGAAGTGGTCCTCAGTAATAAATCATGAATTGTTCGGTAAGAACAAAAACACACAGATTGAATAGATGAAAGTTAATTTATTTGTGAATATTTCTGCTAACATCTTTAAAATTTAATTTTGCTTAAGCTTAACTATAAAAAATCTTATATTAAATGTTGATTATGGATGGTTTTTCAAATGAATGAATGTAAATTTGTTAAGGTGATTTGAGATTTCTATTGGAGAGCCCACAGCCGCTTCTTTTAACAGAAGACAGTTAATAAAATGTCCACCTCACCCCACCTTGTCGAGGAGAGTTTCCAGACTTCATAATGACTAGACGAAAAATCAAATCAGGAGTACAAAATTTCCAACTGTCGCGAATTAGCACTCACACTTGATACACATGATATAATACCTCTGAAGGGTAAATATCAACTGCCTTCTTTCTCCAAATCTCTTCGTGTTTATAATTTTTAATGTGCGTGCAGTTGGACATTCATAAGTAAAATCGAAGAATAGCTAATCAATAGAAGCCATTAACACCTGCTCCAAATGTTAATTCAACGAATAGAAGCACTATTCACCAAATCGACAAAATACAGTTAATACAATCAAAACAGGGCACAAAGTGAGCACAACTAATTTCTCAATTCTTCAGAAAGCGAGGCCAGAAAATTTCTTAAACATTTGTGAAGTATTATATGTGAAATGCTAAATGTTCTGAGCTTAATATAAAAACGAATCCCATTATATATACATATGTCTGTATAAAATGAGCATTGTATATTACATAAAAGACAATTCACGCAACAGACCACTTTCGTCCTTACTGAGATCTATTCAAATTTTATCCCTAATTTGCCACAGACAGAGCTCGAACCTGGAAACGTCTGCTTCGAAATCTCACACTCAAAATACTAAGCCACCTAGCCGTAGCAGGGTCCATAATTTACCACGGGTGGGATGCTGTCCCCACCTGGAACAATGCTCGAGTATTTCCATTAAAGTCAAAACTGGTCAACTTGATGAATTACCTACAATTGGTTGTACATTTAATATGTACGAATGAAAATTATTACCAGTCCCACCACTATACCTTTTATATATATATATATATATATATATATATATATATATATATATATATATATACATAATTTTTTCTGCATATTGCCTTCAAATATTACACAGTATATTTCTAATTAGGAAGAAAAAACACATTAATAACAAAATGGATAATGGCCATTTATTTCGAGAATACTTAACTCCACTTTACAATCTTTCATTTATATACATTCTGGGTTTCTATTTGATTATGCGGGTGGCAACAAATCTGACTCGGTTTTAATCGTATTTCGTGGTTGGGCTGGTTAGTAAGTGTGTATTCGTTTGCATCAGTGTGTGTGTGTCTGTTTGCATGTAAGGAGCTTCTCGATGTATTGCAAAGTGATGTCTGAGATCTGGTCATTCTTGTATTGATGACTTAAGAGTTCACTAACTGTTTGCTTTATTGGCTGTTACGTTTACGAATGTTATTTTTATGAATGTAGTCTTTAGTTTCTCCTTGTTCCGTATTTTTGTTCTATCCACTTGGTAACAGTGCAGGTGCGGATTTAAGGGTTGAATGCTCCGTATGTGCAGTTGCTTCTTCCCTTTCTGTTTGTTGCCAGTCCGATAGAATTTTTGTTGAGTCCGGTCGAGGGAGAGTAAATTGTTGTTGGATTGTGTGATTCGTGACCATTCGATTAGAATATCATGTTAGTGAAACATTTAGGACAGGTGGTTTTTGTAGTTTTGAGAAGTTAGTCAAATTGACTGGGTGCCCCGTTTCCAATATATGATCGGAAATAGCTGATTTTCCTGACGGTTCCAAGCATTTTTTTAATCAATTTCTGTGGTAAATATTTCTAGGTTCTGTTAATAAATTGCTTCTTTGTAAGTCCAATATATGTTCTACCGCAAATACATGCGTATTTGTGAATTATGAATGATTTGGAGAGAATTGGCAATTGATCTTTGGCATCCAGCCTCATGATATTTTGATTTCTAAATGTGGTATTATCATTAACACTGGAAAAATTCTCTTTAGTTATTCTATACAGCCGCCGTGCAATTATTGAGATTGGTACGTCGCCTCTAAATGGTGGGTTTAGGAAAGCGTGTTGACGATATCCTCTCTGGTGCGAATCTGTCGTGGTCTGATGTTGACATCAATGAACCGCTCTGGGTAGTTGTTCATTAACAAAATTTTCCTCAGGTATCCCAGTTCTTCCTCGATCTTGTGTTCAAAGCAGATCTTCCTTTTTCTGTTTGCTAGTTTGTCTACAAAGTTTCTTTTCTGTGTTTGGCACTACTGTTGTAGTATGTATTGCCCAGTCAGAAGAGTTTTCTATGTATGGCCAGTGTTATATATATGTATATATATATATATATATATATATATATCTATATATAAACTAAGCATTCAGGAAATAAAAGTATAGCTTTCACAATTCCCCATGCAGTGGACCGAGTTTCAAAATCCTTAGTAGCGATCCTCAAGTCGGGTACTGTCCAAAGATTTGCTGTGGATTAGATTCGAACATGACGGATTACTGATGGCTTGTAATTACACCGAATTCTTTATCCAAACACGTATTGAAATGCTACACTGCATCCATCACATAGTAAAGTCCAAATATACATATTTTTATGTAATGCCATCCTACAATATGCAATGAAATTAAACTAATATCACATTGGAGCTTATTCAAACGATAGTAGAAGTTAAAATTTTTGAAAAAGCGTCATATACCTTGATTAAGATTAAGAAACACCAAAGAAATTAATTTATGCTCTATTAGACCGGCTTAAAATATGCAATTTTTGTAGCATTTCATAATAAAAAATGTATTTCAATTTAAATGTATCAGAACATTTAATTTAATAGGTTAACGCTAGAGTGCTGCAAAATTAAAACATACTTGTGAATAACAAGTTTTCGTGTATCTATTTCTACATTCTGTAATATTTATTTAGAAATATTGTGGCTTGCAATTAATTTTGCTTCTTCTTAATTTTCTTAAATACTCTAAATTATATCATTTTGAGTTTAAGGAATCACTTTTATAGAGGTCTATTTATATTATCAGCCAATGTCACTCGCCTGACAGATGTGATCTGCAAAGTCAAATCTAGACACATAAACGTTAAAATTTAACTACGTTAATCACAGACATTGCTTATTAATTTCTCCATGCACGTTGCAGAATTAAATGCTGAAATTTTTGATAGAATATATCATCTGCTTATTTGATGCAGCTAAAACGCTTGTTTAAGCGCTAATAATAATTTCAAATAATGATATATCATGCTATTAAATTTCAGAGGAGCATTTATTAAAATTAGAAGAAATTCCGAGAATGCCAGGATTATACGACTGCCACGTTAGTAGCTAATAATCAATATGAATAAATGTGTCTTTTGTAATAAATAACGTTAAATAGTAAAATTAATTGTTAATATTTGGATGTAAGTTAAATTGAAGGAAAAGATGACGATTAACTTAGTATGTATTCTAATAAGTATTATAAACGTTAATAGAAGAAAATCATGTTGCGGTAGTTATTTAGAAAATGATGTCATATTTCAATAGGGTTTTTAATCATCACTTCAGAATGTTTCACTATAATCATTAAGGTTTCGGCATGTAAGACCCTTAATCTAATGATGCATAAAGTACAACAGGTAGAGATTTAGTCAGATACCGAATCGGATTCTGCGTATATATCATTTACATTATTGATTATTGATAGAAAGCACCATTTACATATTGAAAGGAACCTCATTTAATGTGTAAAACGATGGCGGAGTTATTTCTCAATTTATCAAGAAACCTGAGAGGGAAACATTTATTTATTGAAACTATATATTCTTTGTCAAAGCAATGTGTTCAGTCATTGCTAAATATGATTTGATTCATGAACTATTATTAGACAGATATAGTCTTTTTGGTATAAAGAATTTAGTATATATGGACAGATCTCCAAGGCAATATTCTGTACTGTGATATTACGAGATTCATTATATGCTGCTTCATTTGCGATTGCTTGAATATATATATATATATATATATATATATATGACATTTATTATATATACATATATACATATATAATTCTAATGCCAGGATTTTGATTGTGTATATGGTGTCACTTTGAACTCAAGATTGCATCATGTAACAACGGAAATTTACATAGTAATTTTGTACTAATTGTTGCGCGTCTAGTAAAAAAATGTTCAATTATGACCAGAAGGAATAGCAAAAGTCAGCCGGAACGAAAATTATAATCTCATATGCACATCCATATTTTGTTTATTGGCGACTCATCGTTAGGAGCCATTACTACACCCTACACCCCTTATATGTTTGGTCAAGCTATGTGGAACAATTGAGTATAGGGCGCAGTACCAGCTCCTACTTATGAGTCCCGAACGAATGTGCGCATGAGATTATACCTTCCGTTCATGCTGCCTTTGGTTTATCCTTCTGGTCATAGTTGAACTAATTTGTTACTAGGTGCGCAACATTTAATACACGATTGCATATATATTAGTTCTCCACCACAAACACTATTTTACTGTTATATATTTAATGGAATGTTGTCATTATCACCGCAAAATAGGATAACTGATATCGATCAAGGCTAGAATAGCCAGTAAACCCGATCGGAACGCGTAAATGAAGTTTCACATTTTTCATGTTGAATTTTAAACAATCTTGAATGAAGATTGCTTTTGCGAACCTGGATTAATAGAAATTACCTGATCTGCGTTTGGACTAACGCAGCTTTCATTGTTCCAGTAGTTTTCTTTTGACAAGATATTTTTAAACGATCGTCCTTTCTCATTTATATTCACTTTTATGCAATACCATTTATTTAATTGCATACATGACTGGTGTTTAAAAACAAGAATAAGTATTAATTGCATTTTATACATTGCCTTTATTGAATTTCAAGTGCGTTGTCTTTTTCATCACCCGATTTCAACGTGTTATAAAATATCAAGTTTTATATTTAGCACTACACGATTATTGTTTTGCGTAGACAAGTATGTTTTGGTTGTGGTCGGCACGAATTCTATCCTCTCCTATATGTGCGCTAATAATATTGTTTCGATAAATCTGAAACAACTTCTGCGTATACCCAAGGTCTGTTAGTTTCCTAAGAAAATTTTCATTAGTTAATATAATTAAATAATCAATGAATGCGTGAATGTTGTGAAAATTCTTTAAATCAAGTTTGCGAGCTTGAAGTAAACACCTGTCCCATTGTATTTGGCAGTAATTATTATATTTTATTGCCGATTTCTTGATCAAATATCGGACTATTTTCTAAAGAAGATATATTTCAGACATCTCTTTTTGAATATTATGGTTCAATGTCGCTTTACAGCATTAAAAATATGTGAAATTTCGCTATTTTGGTGTTTTAACATTCGTAAGTGTGGTATAATATTTGAGCTCACCTTAGATTTCATTACTAAATATTAGAAATAAATGAGTTTGTATATTTTCAATAAAACCATCCTAAAATGTATGTGTTAGAATGAGAAAATTAGGTGATTTCTGTTACTGTATCTGCTTAACACCTCGTTTATACCAGACCGCTGGAAGCAGTTGTAGCTATTTTACACATAAGGTTTCTTATAAGGCTGTTAAATTATTATATCATGTTTTTTTTACTTTAAAATTAAGAAAATATGAGGATCCTTGTCATATGTAATACGCGTTCTGAGAAATGCGAACTGTGCTATAACTGACATCTAAATTATTTAACGACTTATGTAAAAATATTTATTCGTAGTGTAAAGATGATAATATTAGAATTTTATAAAATCTTACTTGTTCAACTGATATTTCAAAACTACTACCCTTTAAATGTAGCGTTTAATCGAACACTGATTGCACGAGCATTGTTAACAATTACTTTAATCAAGGTTACGATATTGAAATGAACGGTTGGCAGTCCATGTACATAATTTTTTCAATATAAACTATGCATTGCGACAGGGTGACTCAGTGGTTAGAGCACCAGATTCCGAAGCAGAAGTGCCCAGGTTCGAGCCCTGTGCGTTTCAAATTCTGGAATGTACGTAATGAGTTGCCACTAAGGATGAAACCGGTCTACTGGATAAATTTCTTTCTATATTATACAATGCTTAGTTTATACTGACAAATGTATGTACATAAAAGAGCCAGGTGTTTATATCAAAATCGCCACCTTGATTTGAGTAGAATATGGTGCTTTACCGAGTATTGGTTGCGCGGGCAGTGATAACAATTACTTCAATCGTGGTTACAAGCTTGATATAAACTTCTTACTCATCCTGTACATAAATTTGGCAGTTTAAACTAAGCATTGTAACAGGGTAGCTCGGTGGCTAGAGCACCAGATTCCGAAGCAAAAGTGCTCAGGTTCGAGCCCTGTCCATTGCAAATTCTGGACTGCACGTAAGGAGTTGCCACTAAGGATGAAACCGGTCTACTGGATAAATTGCTTTCTACATTATACAATGCTTAGTTTATACGGAAAAATGTATGTATTAATGGGTCAAGTGTTTATTCAAAGATCCTCCATGTATTAAAAATAAAATGTTGCGTTTTAGCATTCCCACCTATTAGCAAGTACATCATTTTTTTAATTTTGTTTTGGTTCTGGGGTTTGCCAAAGGCTCATCTTTTCTGTGTTCATTTTATTAATGATATATATATATATATCTCTCTATATATATATATATATATATATATATATAAAGTATCAAATGTTTAGCAATAGGTGTAAATACAAAAAAACTCGCTTTGATAAATTAAAATAGCGAATTAACAAATTATCGTGCTTGCTTATTCTTGACAAACTCTCATATTGGATTGTATAATTTTTTTAATTGAATAACTAATATTTGAAAAATTATGCAATTCTTATTTGAATTGATAACGTAACAGAGTCCGCGTTTCATTATATCTATTAAATTTTAACATAATGTACATTTGCAGATCAGCTAGCAAGACTTTTGTCGATCAAGGAGCGGTGTGTACATCCAGTTCTTCTTCCTGGTTCTGCATTAGAAGGCGCTTCGCGTTTGACAAGATTATCTGTTTCATTTATTGGTGAAGCTGATCCACTGCCGCAGACACCCGCTCAATTTCGTGGCATATTAGCGCAAAAGTTGCAACGGGACGCGCAAAGAATGGAAAGCTTTCGTAAAGTAAAAAGTATTTTTACGCGAAAGCAAATGGCAAGAAAATCATTGGTCAAAATCCTGAAAAAAACCGAAATAAGGACAATCGTCAAAAATTGCAAACGTGGGTTTTTTGAACTAATATATTAAACCGTCAACCTATCTATCTATAACAGTTAAATACTGTTTGTTGCACTAACCTATCTATCTGCCTAACTATTTGTCTATTCATATTTCTATCTATCAATCTGTCAATCCATCTCATATTTTTATCTCTATATATATCTAACCGTCGATCTATCTAAGTTTTTATATAGATACTTATATCTACACCTTTCTATTTAGGAACCCATCTATATATATATATATATTCGTTTTACGTACCTAAATATGCATCTCTGTATGTCGGTCCATCAATATATCTATTTGTTCTTATCAATATATATATATTCGCATCTAACTATATGTGCTTATATTCATATATATACTTTTCTACCTTTATATCCATCTAAGTATCTATATATTTATCGATCGATGGATCTATTTATCCATATATATAAATCTATCTGATTATTTATTAATTTATCATTTTCATTTATCTACGTATCCATTTGTCAATCAATCAATCTGTCTATCTTAAGAGAACGAAAATAATTCCGAGACCTAATTCTTTAAAATTACGTGACATATGTTGTGAATAA
>JAQBSW010003602.1:0-80560 GCA_029291075.1 Eudiplozoon nipponicum
AGATCAACGACAAACATGGTTAATGTTCTAGATAGTTTAGCCATAGGAAATTCTGTGCTCAATCTAGTAATCACGCGACTTACATTTCCTAGTCAGAAATATAATAATAAGCAGGGATCTAGATCCCTACAATCTTTTGATATATACGCCCAAAATAAATAAGGATACAATCACCAGAAGTTTTTTATTCTTGTCAAGTCTGTCTTCGCTGTTCGGAAGAATTCCCAAATGAATGCCAATTTCCCCTAATGACGGACCAAAACTCAGAACGTAGGCGCAGTGGAACGTCAGGATCGGGAAACGCATGGCGCAGAATGTAGAAGACCGTACTTTCTGCGCATCAACGGCGCCACTAGAAAGCAATCACGTACATGCCGACATAATTATCATTGAATCCTTTCGACCAAGCTGGACATGCAACAAAGACAACGAAACGGATAATTTCATTTGCAACGAGCAGTCTATTTTCTTATATGACCCGGCCAAGCAATCCAATGAACCTCTGCATCTTTCAAATTTCAAAACCGGAGAAGAAATCATTGTAGACATAGATGCCACAGTTTCTGTTCTCAGGGGTGTTTCCATGGCTGAGATGTCTCGAAGGGTTCTAGGGACAACCGCTACGGGCTAGCCCATACCCATATATGGTTGCCAGCATCGCACTCTCAATATAGGTTAACGTCGTGAAATTTGTCACATCATCGTCACTAAGGTCTCACATCATAAAATAGGCCTAGATTTCTTGTTGAGATATCGGCTCAATGTCGATCTGGCTAATTAAAAGATCTTTGTGTCCTCCAAAGGACTTGAGTAAAGTTTTTGAACAATTTTCTCCGAGCGTTTGGACTTACAGTTCATACAGCCATTCACGGTGCATCATTCAACAGAAATATCATCAGCTCTTCAAAAACACAAGTAGTTGTTCAATCTAAGCAAGTCATAATTATGTGTCTTCAACACGATGCACAATATCATCACAACAGTACAACCTATCGTATTTAAAAACAGACCACTTATCTCAACTATCGGTTATATACTGTTGTGGTTATGATATAAACATTCGACTATTATCATTGAAGATATGCTAGAGAACTAAGACCAGAGGTAGTAATTGGTTCAGAGCTGAGCCTCGTCTGGCTAGAACTCATCATACCCGCTGTGAATCCCAAGGTCCGGGTGGCAAATTCTGGCCAATACATGATGAGTTCCTAATAAGGACGAAACCGTTCTACTGGATGAATTGCCTTTACTACACTATACAATTCTTAGTTTATACTGACATATGTAAGTAATTAATGGTCAGGTGTTTATATCAAGACCGCAACCTTGATTATAATAATTGTTATCACCACCCGCGCAACCAATGTTCGTTCAAACTAATAGCTGCCCAGGAAAAGTTGTCATGAATATTGGAAGAGGGAATCATTAGACCATCAAAAAGTTTATGGGCGTCAACATTGAACTTTGTTTCTAAATCCAGCGGATCATACAAAGTGAGGTAACATCCACATTCGACAATCATTAGCTTGCCATCCCACCAAGTTTTCATGCCCACTCTGGGAATGTGTAACCATAGTAAACTTCACGGGCACGCAGTCCCACATGCCAGTTCTGCACATCAGACTTCAGAGAAAGGATTTCGACTCCATCCATTCTTACAAATCGTTTCCTGGATCATAGACTAAGGCAGAACGCTGAGCAATGAGTCTCCGAGTGTGCCATATGCCAGAAAAGTAAGATCACCTGTCATACTCGTTCTAAGCTGGAACATGTCTCAACTTTTTCACGCCTAACCATTGTCCACATCGACATAGTATATCTGACACAGGTTCGAGATTTTAGCTTCCTCCTAAATATGATTGATAGATTTACTCGGTGGCCTGCGTCTTTACCTCTTGGCACCATATCAGCTGATGAAGTCAGAAATGGTTTATTCTCTGCATGGATAGCACATTATGGTGTTCTTAACAAGGTCATTATTGATAGAGGTACTTTCTTCTCATCTTATCATTTTAAAATTACCTTGCGGGTCGTGGGATGCACCTTACGTCAGACGACTTCTTATTACCCCAAATCTAACGGTATGGGAGAACGAATGCATGAGGAACTCAAAACTACATTAGCATCCTCGTTCATTAACGGCAACTGTCTCGGTACATTACCTTTGTTCCTACTTGCTATGCTTTTCCGTATACGTGAATTTATTTGAACGTCTGCTCCACAACTCATGTATGGCATGGACCCCGTTTACTACACGCAGAGGATCACACACAAGTCGAAACCTCTTGCATTAGACTTCATTTCGGTGACATATCTGCTAAGCAGCCAAGGCATACTCTTCGGCCAGTCTTTGTTCACCCACAGCTCCACAGCTGCAAGGAGTACTCGATCGTAACGACTCCACTTACATTTACCACGCTGTGTTGCTTTGCGGCTAGTCTTCAGTCAAGTCAATCTTTTTGTTTCTATAAAAACAGCAGAGAACACAGGTACATGCTGCAACAGCAGACTCAGACAGGCTGCAGCCAGGGAGATCAGATACAGAAATTATCAATATATTACAGGAAAATATGCGCAATTTAAGTAGAGAAGTCGTGAATATGAATCGCAAAATCGATGATATGGCGACAATTATTTCGCAATTTGAGCATTATGATAGAAATTTTAGGCATCGTGGAAGTAAATCGCGTAAACGTTTTGATTGGCAAAGCGGCTTGTGTGAGGCTATTGTGAGTATGGACGAAATGCTAAGTGCCAAGGATGAAATTGCATATACCCACGTTTAGGTGGCCCCAGGTGGAAAGTAAGCACAAAACAGGTAGAGATAAATTCCTCACCGGGAAAAGCATAAAACTCCAGCTAGAAGAAACCGTAGAGGAGATTCCATTGCGAGGGCTTCACGATGTACCTATAAAAGGCATAATTATGGCAAAATAAAAGCGTGCGAAAATAGGAAAGAACACCGAGTCAGACTGTAAGAGGGTTAGATTCTGTTTAAGTAAAGATCTTGCAAACGTTGCCTCAGCAATAAATTTATTATTATAGGTGTATTGACTGGTCTGGAGTTTCTCATAGACAAAGGTACAGAAGTAAGTATTGTTAGGGCAGATTTAATGGAAGCAGATTGCCACAAATTTGATTATAAAAAATGGGCCGCCAATGATTGCTCGATAGGAACTATGGGAATGAAAGAACTGTCGGTAACTTTGGGACAGAAATCTTCATTTAAGTGGAATTTTCAGGCAGCCCATGTCAAGGGCCATATCATCGAGAGAGATTTCTTGACTCATTTCAATCTGACACTAGATCCAAATACTAGGACCATAGGAGAAGGTGTATGGGTGTTAAAACTCACTAAGTCTGGTACTACAGCGGTTATACCAATTTGTTTGCCTGGCCCCATAGTCGCAGGTAACTTTCCCGATATCATCGAGAAACACCTTGCAGTGTTTCAACCTTTTTGTGACAAGCGAAATAGATTGAAGAAATGAGTAGAGCATCAAATAAATTTTGTGGCTCCTTTGCATAGTTCATCTAAGGCACAAATGTTGGCAAAACACAAGCAACAAATTGCTGTATCTAAATTTCACCAGTTGCATGAAGAGGGAATTTATAACATGTCTAATTCTAATGTGGCTTCCCCAATAATATTGGTTCCTATACCTAAACTGGGAATATGGGTGGGGGTTTACAAAAGACATTGCAAAATCAAGAGAATAACAGTCAAAAATGTTGTTATAAAAGAAAATGACATGGATTTTAAAAATTTTAATCGTTGCTTTTCGAATTTTATCTAGATTGATGCCGAGAGACCGTGCAAAATCAAAAGAATAACTGTAAAAATGTAGCCATAAAAGAAAATGACATGGATTTTATGATTTTGAATCGTTGCTCTTCCAAGTTTATCTCGATTGATGCGGAGACCGAAGAACAATATTAGTTAAAGGAAAACTGTTCTTTAGCGGAATCTAATGAGTAAAAACCAACTCCACAGCCACCAACTTCAAACTGGTAGCACTCACAAGAAGCATTGTCCACGGCATCTACACCAAGATTAATCGATCTACGGAGTCCACTCTCTCTATCAACATCAGACGAACCAACCGTACAAGAGCCAATTTGACCATGCGCAAATGCGACGTCAGAGACACCAGTAAGTAAAACTCGTTTCGGAAGTATTCAAAGACAAGCAAAGAACAAGAATTACGTCTACTACTAGACGCCTTACTTGAAAAGGTGGTGTATGCAGAGGATGATATATCCTCCAACAAAATTAAGGTAACAATTTGCTGATAATTTTTAAACAGTGTAACGGCTCAGACCAATTCGACGACATATAGCCTAAATGAAATTAAAATTTCAATTACGAAGCGAAATTTGCCGTTAACCAATAGAATGCAAGCTTCCGCTTGCACAAGTTTATAAGCACGGTGCCTGATTGTTGTCGCTCTCTCTACTTGGCTGCCTACTTACTCTGACTTCTGGACTTGCG
Source organism: Eudiplozoon nipponicum (assembly GCA_029291075.1). NCBI lineage: Eukaryota > Metazoa > Platyhelminthes > Monogenea > Mazocraeidea > Diplozoidae > Eudiplozoon > Eudiplozoon nipponicum. The sequence goes on from JAQBSW010003602.1 coordinate 4,493, forward strand.
ACTATCAAGCTGTGTCACCTAGTCACTTGGATTTCAGTCACGCCAATCTTCTTGTTGCTACACAACAAGTTAAACGGATCGATAATCTATTAATCAGACTTATACGTGTGCGTGCCACCACAGTGTTGCCGCAGATCTTCAACAAGACAATTCTGAGCCTTCACACAGCAACTCACCCATCTGGATTCGACATCTCTACTTATCAGAGTGCATCCATATGAGAGAACACCAGTCAGTCACCCAGCGCCGGCATCAAGTGTCTAGGAGTACTTCTAGACAGTACAACACTACTAAACTTTACAAAATCATTAAGGGCTGTAGATAAAGAGAAACAGACACGGTGAGTGGTCCTTATTAGGACCGGAATTACGTTTTTCCGCAAATGCCGGGGTAAAAGTCAAGTAGAGTGAGTGACAGTAATTTCGCGTGCACATGACGAAAATGCCAAGCGCGTGTGATGATGCATGGTAAATGCACTGTGCTTATATACTTGTGCAAGTGTAGGCTCGTAGGCTATTAGTTAATGGCAAATTTTGCTTGATTTAATTGGTACCGCGTAAATGAAATTTGAATTTCATTTAGGCAATATGTCGGTGAATTGATCTGAGTCGTTACAACACCATGGATGATTGAAACGAATATTATATTGAAAAGCAATATATTCGACTAAGTACGAAAACATTCTTTGTTTAAATCTTTTTGATTGGTAGTAATGCTGAATTGATCAAATTTCTGTGAGCTGTATTTTGCATAAAATACACAGACTTATGGCCAATTTCTTATTAAGTAAATATAGTTGTATCTAACATGTGGCTAAACTTAATTTCGAAGAATCTGTTGGCAGGGTCCAATCAGTCGCGTGTGTGAGTCTTATATACTTTGACGGAAAGATAAATCTATTAAATTCCTGTTCATATATCGATCAGCAAACACAAGATCCCCACAGATACACAAACTGCAATACGTACATGGTATATTTGGAACACACATTGGTTAATATGACAAGAGTCTCTACAATAACACGTAGAATACCGTGGCGGAACTAAGTAAGCAATTAAACGAAACAAAAATTGCAATTTTGACGAAACTGTAGGAAAAAATTTAATCGTAGCGACAGTTGTTAAACCTTGAGTGGAATTGAAAGATTTGATAGCTGATATGAACAAATAAAGGGCGATAAATATATCAGGTTATGATATTTTGAAAGTATTGGCTTGTGAGGTCATAGCACGGTCTGCCAAAACAGAATCAACTGATTTTTATTTAATTTAAACAGAGATGATGAACAGGATGACGTATGCAATTTAAAGACGGACCTAAAGGATTGTTTTGATGTCGACATAATAAATAGTTAAAGTGAATGTAAGACATCTGATCATCCATGATTTGTTTTCATCAAATAAGATAAACCAACCAAAAGACAATCTGATTGACGTTCTTAACAAAGGAAAGATGAGTTAGATTAATAAAATTTATTTTTTGTTCGAGACAAAGAGAGTTGTCCTCAACTATAAGGAAAAAATTACTCCACGATAAAAGAGGGAAGCTTGAGTCTCCAACAAAATCGAACATTGACATGAAACAGTTACTGACATAAATATCAATTTTTTTAAAAATGGCGATACTATTGGAACCTCGCTACTAAAATTATTCTGCAGGGTTGGGGTGAGAAAAAGAGGCATTGCAAACGAGAAAATCGACAATATAACAAATCGGCTCAATCACTAGTTAATAAGCAACAAATATACTCCAATTCGTTGGTTCATATGAAAGATTTTGATGCAGTAACACAGATTTCTAAACCTTATTAATAACACAGCTACAAAATTTAATCTATAAGCATAGATTTTGTACATTACTGGACTAGTACATTTAAAAACTTTGATTCATACATGATCTAGCTTAGTTAACAGAGATATTTAATGTGTTCCAATTGGCAGCTGTGTATGCCAAGATTAGCCTGATCCAAAATAAATGTATTTGTAGCTGAAAATCTTTTGACAACAGGTTGTTCTCTAGATAAGTTTATCGGCATAAATCAAACAATAAATAGATTTGCCCAGGTCATTAAATTTTTGTTAAAGCTTGATCTCTAAAAACATAATTAATAACCGCATTATGAAAATAAACATACCTAAATTATGTCATAACACCGATTCTTAACGTCAGAGCTTTTTGATAATATTCAAACATAATCATATTTAGTAACTAAGATGGTCGTTAATATCTAATTTTTTTATTATTTTTTGAGGAAGATGTGTTCTTTGAATAAATTGGGAGGATACTTTTAACGTTATCAGCATATTTTGTAGATTTGGCCCTTAAGGAATACTTGGGGCAATTTTGCAAATACGATTTCAAATAGTATAGGGTCCAAACTATAAAATTATGATATTTCGGTTGTTCATTATATCAGTTATAATTGTGTGTTATTATCATTACTGACCACAATACTTTCATATGTATAATAGTACAATAGCTTAAGAATAAACGGCTGAGCACATTATGAACCAGTCACCATCGAAATATTACCAATAGATATAGAACCAAACGTTTTCGAGATATTAAAATAGTGATTAAATTCGATTTTTTCATCCAGAGCAATGGAAGTTTAACATAGGTAGGATGTTCGTGACAGTTGAATGTCCTTTCATTCAAGTATAAATGTAAAATAAAATCCAATTAGCGGAATATTGTCCGTGAAATTATCTTGAAGAATTAAGGTATCGTTGAAGTAGATCTGTAATTTTTACATTATCTTGTCTTAGGAACATTGGCTTCGGTCATGTATTATTTAATTATTTAATGTCTTCTTTCAAAATGCACGCAGTATATCGATAAATTTTTAAAATATATGTTCCGAGTTATTAGGCGATATTTCAAAATGGAAATTTTGTTTTCTAGATTTGCCTATCATCATTACCTTAACTTTCTTATCAAAGTCGAGAACAAATTGCTGCCATAATTATACAGATATTCAGATAACATAGTCATATGTCTTCGATTATGAGGGTTACGCGTTAGTTTTTATTATATAACTCATTCAAGTCACATACAATTTAATTAACCGTTTTATATTGTGGCAAATTTAGTGTCTGCCTCTGTATTTGCAGTTGTTCTGTAACACGCGGCTCCGCGTTACAACCCAACGATGTTTAATTTTGACAAATATGGTACTCTTTAAGGTCAAATAATCTAACTCTGTTTTTACACAAAATTTCTCTTAACTGTGATTTTAAAAACAATCTCTGTTGTGTATAAGACATTCAATTGTGTTAACAGTATTTCGTTTTGTTGCCGTTTAGAGCACGGTCAATTTCGACTAACTATGAATTTTCCGTGCAACGTTGTGTACAATACATTTGCGATCATTCGAATAAGCCTTCTCACGTCACCCATCGGGAAAAGGCCGGGGATTGATCATAAGCACGGATCTCAACAGCCGCTACCAATCCTATGTAGGGAGATAGCAATCCCGCAAAAATACCCCTACATAAATGGTGCCCCGTTTCGTCGAACTCACAGCCAGCAAAGAATTAATAAACATCTAGATTTTGAGAACTTCAAGCACTTTGGATGAATGCCACGAAGGAAAGTAAATTCTAAGACACATATCACAGAAAAACACCCTCTCGAGATCACAATGCTCGAAGACAGCCGCACGATGACGGGTGAGGACGATGTTACACTGCCATCTATTCTCGAAAACTGTTACACACATAAGATGACGTCCAGTTCAGGAAATGCAGGAAGCCTGGTGGTGAGCCCAGCAACAGGCCGCACCAACACATGGACACAGTACAAAATATGCCAATTCGATCCAGACTATGTTGACGAGTGAGTCGACGATGTTACTTTATTGGCCAAGGTGTCCAATATAACAGACGAGGGCTCAATATTTTTGAGTGCTTGGGAGACGATTCCAATGTCTTTCAGACGCGGACTAAAAGATATTCTGTATCAATACACTGAGGACACATGTGCGCAGCCATGACAGAGCCTGCAACGCGCAGTCAAGCAGCAAATGACACCAGATCGAGAAGATAGGCTTACAGAATTATTGAGCCAGATGTCCCTAGGTAGCCGCACGCCTTCTGAGCTATTTAGGGAGATAGAGCAGAAAGCCTTGGAATCCAACCTGCCCAAGGAAATAATAATGCGACTTTTCATACAAAAGCTCCCGCCGGCACTCCAAAAGATGGCCACGTTCCTGCGCGAATCCGTCGAAGTACAAGACGACGTTATGCCGGCATGTCTAGACAAGTGGTGGAAGAAACACCACTATAGCTCACCTGCCCCAGAGAAAGGCCACATCACCTCAATACTGTCCAAATCACAATCCACCACATCATTAGCCGGAACAAATATTACGAATAAACGCCTCATCAGCCTGCTCAAGAGCTTCACCATCAAGCCAAATTTGTCCTCAGTCGATGCCGTCCATAATAGACGCGACCAGAGCAGGCGTAACCAGAGTCGACCACCGTCCCGGAATAGCGCCAGAAGGTCGACGTCGAGAGGCCGGGCTACATTTCCACAGTTACCAGTGGAGTGGTGTCCGAATCACCGCAGCTATGGCCACTCCACGTTATTGCCTCAGAAACGGCTACACATTCTCGCGCACAGACGCGACGTTCAAGTGGGTGCGGTCACCCTCAACAACTCAGGAGGATCCGCCTATGGAAGGTTCGGAAAACTGCTGGGGTCAGCCTCCTCTGCGACAGTAGAGGCTGAGCACCCCAAGATCGTTGGCCGCTCCACATCTGATGGCTCGAAGCACGTTGCTTTCGCGGTAGAGCGCAATCAACTATTGTATTTACAGCGACGGGTCCAGTCAAGTCATGCTTCAAACGCCCAAATGCCAGCAACCAGTCTCATCGTCAGTTGCCACTATCAACATCTTTTCTCATCCGTGACGCAACCTCTGGCAAATTATTTCTCATAGACACTGGATCAGATGTAAGCTTACTACGCCACAATTATTTCGAACCTACCCACCCAGTCAACACCAGCAGTCTGACCTGAGCCAATGGCTCTAACATAGCGACGTTTGGGGTACGAGTACACACCATCTTGTTCTCCATTTCAAAAATATATTTCAATTATCCTTTCATCATTGCCAACACGACAAGAAACATCATTGGACGTGACTTTCTCGAACACTTTGACCTGACCATTCGTCCAAGAACACGAGAGATACGCACTGCAGACAATCAGTTGCTTACATCAGCGCTAAAACATACGACTCGCGCCGAAGCAGTCTCATCTATACAGCTAATTCCTCCAGTTCCTCATGTACCGCAACTGGATGATGTTCTGAAACGTCATGAAGAAATTTTCAAACCTATCTCCTTCATGCCCGATCTCAAGAGGAAGCGTTCCATCATAGCCCATCGTATTATCTTGTCGAAGCCACTTCCTCATCCTCCACGAGCACGTCCATTGGCACCACACAAACATAAGGCTGCCGAGCAAGAATTCGCCATGCTACGTCAACAAGGCATCTGTACACGATCCAGCTCACCTTTTGCGTTGCCTGTGGTAGTAGTAACAAAGAGTGAACCAGCAACATTCAGGGTGTGCGGGGATTATCGCATTCTCAATTCTTGCACACAGTCTGATTCATACATCCTGCCAAATCCAGCCGACCTACTCAGATCTGCTATCGGTCATGCTGTGTATTCAAAACTTGACTTGGTAAAAGCATACTATCAAGTACCGATGGACAAAGACTCCGTATCATATACTGCACTCAGATTCACTGGAGGTGGCACTCATGAATATCACTATATGCCTTTCGGTCTCAAGAATGCCTCGCAAATATTCCAACGCGATATGGACAAAATACTAGATGGTCTACCATTTGTAAATTCATATTTAGACGACATTCTGGTATTCTCCAACTCAATGTCCGAACATGTACAGCATATTGAGATCCTACTCACACGTCTAGCAGACTATGGCCTCCGACTTCATGGCAACAAATGCGTCTTTGCACAGCAATCAATTGAATTCCTCGGTCATCAAATTTCCGAATAAGGAATGACGCATATACCATCTAAGGTTCGTGCTATTCAAGATCTACAGCCTCTAACCACTGTTCGAGCGTTACGACGATTCTTGGACAAGATGAACTACTATTCTCGATTTGTACCCTGCTTTGCCAAGATTCTGGCACCTCTTCACAAATATCTCGTGCCAGAAAGTTGTTTTTTCAAGAAATCACAACTGATTCAGCTCAACGTAGCCGACATGCAGGCTTACGATGATGCCAAAAGGGCCTTATGCAAAGCGACCATGCTATATTCCCCTGATTGGTCTCAACCTTTTGAATTGATAATTGACGCATCCGACGTTGCCATAGGCGCAGTACTTCAACAATCCATCAATGGAATACACCAACCCATCGCCTTTTATTCACAAAAACTACAACCTCACGAGACGCAATATGATACATTAGGAAAAGAATTACTCGCAATCTACTGGTCGATCCTACACTTCCACACCTATCTGGACGGCCGAAAGTTCAAGATCTACACAGACCATCTACCTCTAATTCCGATGCTGACAGGAAAGAAAGATTATTTATATTCACGACGTGTCAACTCACAACTTACACGAATATACGAGTATAAATATGAAAACACTCATGCCAATAGATCAGAAAAATGTGATCGCACACTCCCTAAGCCGTCCTGCAGATCTTTGTGCCTCAATATTGTGTCCTTCACCTATAAGCACTCAGGAATTGCAAGCAGCTCAGCAAAATGATCCATCACTTCGGACATTTGATGTCAATCGACCGAAAACAATTGATTACGACGGAACCCTACTGCAGTGTGAAATAACTGACGTGGGCCCTCGGCCGTTTATACCTGAAAAACTCCGTCACAAGATCTTCGAAGTCTACCATTCATTGAGCCACCCATCTGGCGAAGCATCATTAGAAATTCTATCCAGAACGTATTTTTGGCCTGGCATGCGACGAGATATCAAGATGTGGTCAAAACAATGTCTAGAATGTCAGAAATGCCAAGTGAGGAGACACACCAAAACAGCGCCACAAGTCATTCAAGTGCCCAAAGTCCGATTTACGCACATACACGTTGATCTGGTAACCTTACCTGCCGTGAACAATATGCGATATCTACTGTCAATACGGGATCGCACCACTCGATGGTATGAGGCCATACCACTGCCAGACATGAAGCAAGAAACTGTCAGTTATGCTTTAGAGCTCAATTGGTTCGCTCGGTTCGGTGCTCCAGCTGAAGTGACAACCGATCGTGGCGCACAGTTCCTCGGCGAAGAGTTCGCAGCCGTACTCAATACTATGGTGTAAACACTCCGTGACCGCGGCTCGCAACCCGAGAGCAAATGGTTTCGTCGAAAGGCCACACCGAGAACTGAAAGCGGCGCTCAAGGCTAGCCCAGAATAAAATTGGCTTGCGGCTTTACCGAAAGTACTCCTATCAATGCGTACAAGACCTCGTGAGCCGATCAAATGTTAGTTCCGCTGAAATGGTATTTGGCGAATGTCTACGGCTGCCTGGCGAACTAGTCCGATCACGCTCTGAAACCCCAATAACGATGAACGATCCGGCATTTCTGTTTCCACATCGCAGTTATCCACAGTATGTCGCTCAGAATCGGCGGATCTGTTCTACAATTCAGCAACATGGTCCAATTTATAAACGCAAAGATTTTGATAGCTGCAAATGTTTCTTCGTCAACAACTATATGGATAATTGCATTCTAGCCAAACCGAAGCGCGGCCCTTATCGTGTGTTAGATGGACGTCAGAATTACATCATTTTGGAGATTAATGGCAAATCTGAAGCTGTCTCCATATGCAGATTATTCCCGGCCGACGTTGATCCAAATGACTCACTGTTCCGCGATGTTGACCTATCAGGCTGTGAAGAAACGATAACTCCACCTCCAGACAGTTTTGCTGACTACGGACTGACGCCAGACATCTCATCAACAACCGAGCCAACTGACGCCGTCACGCCGCCGCGAGATATAGAGGAACCAGAATCAGTGTCGACAGAGCCAACATCAGTAGTGACACGTTATAGAAGAGCAATAATAACTCCTGTAAGGTTAGCCCCCTTCATTGTGTACTAATTTTCATTGTCGGGGGGTGTATGTAACACGCGGCTCCGCGTTACAACCCAACGATGTTCAATTTTGACAAATATGGTACTCTTTAAGGTCAAATAATCTAACTGTTTTTACACAATATTTCTCTTAATTGTGATTTTAGAAACAATCTCTGTTAGTTTCAAGCAGTTTTAATTGAGATTTCTTGAACTGCATTTTTATTTGTAATTAATAGGATTTTGTTTATTAAATATACACATCAGCGCGCAATACGCAGGGAACATACGGTGGATTATTGTGCCATAGTGGAATTACTTTCTTTGTTGGATTATTCGCAGTATGCAAGTGATTTATTGTTCGTATATAATTTACGTACCTGAATTTCAGAGTACAATGGATTATTATAATTAAATGTGTTAAAACCATAGCAAACAGTGGATTAATTATTTGTGAAGTTTCTTCATTGAAGTTTTTACACGATTTTAGACTATTCGTCAACAGTGACAACATTTACCTGTGACTTTATTTATATCATCATATATTTTTAATCGATTAAGACATTCAACTTTGTTAACAGTGTTTTGTTCTTCTGCCGTCTAGTGCACGGACAATTTTGTTTAACTGTGACTTGTGTATAAGACATTCAATTGTGTTAACAGTATTTCGTTTTGTTGCCGTCTATAGCACGGTCATTTTGGACTAACTATGAATTTTCCATGCAACATTGTGTGCAATACATTTGTGATCATTCGTATTAGCCTTCTCACATCATCCATCGGGGAAAAGCCGGGGATTGATCATAATCACGGATCTCAACAGCCGCTACCAATCCTATGTAGGGAGACAGCAACCCCGCAAAAATACCCCTACAGTTCTATAGTAGTTTTTATCCTAGAACTGAATTATTCTTTTTTTTATTGCTAACAACACACGGTATATATCCTTGCATGTCTTTCTAATTCTAATATTTCAATACTCTTAATAACTGAATTTTTATAATATAATATAATAAATAATAACATTATGTCTTTTTATTTCTAATTGAAATTACATTTTACCCATAGCTATTAGTATTGTATAGATGAACTTGGAGTTAAAAATAATTATATAAAAGTGCTTTCACATAAGAAACAAAAATATTATATTCCGTAATAGAAGCTGTCGTAATCCAATTTATTAACTTTACCAAGGTTTTGGATTTTCAAATCATAATATTATGAGCTGTTTTCAAATTATTCAGTTGTGACAGAAGGATAAACCAAAGGCAGTAGGAATGAAATTATTATGCACATTCGTTATATTGTAGAAGACTTTTGCGAGATTAATTATTCCCTACATTGGTTTGATAGCGGCTGTGGAGATCCGTGCACATGATTAATCCTCGGCTTTTTCCCGATGGGTGATAAGAGAAGACTAATGCGAATGATCACAAATGTATTGTAAATAACACCGCGTATGAAATCATAAGTAGTCCAAATTGACCGTGCTCTAGGCAGCAATAAAATTAAATTTTAACACAAATGAATGTCTTAAACACCAGTCACAGTAAAACTAAATTGTCCGTACTCTAGACGGCAAAAAGTAAGAACATTGTTCACAAAGTTGAATGTCTTATGCACAAGTGACAGTTAAACAAAATTGTCCGTGCACTAGACGGTAGCAAAATGAACGCTGTTTATAAAGTTGCATATCTTACACACAAGCACTTATTCTTTCACAAATGTCTGAATTGAAATGAATATATGCAACCGATTGAAAATACACGATCATATGAACATAGTCACTGTTAAAAGTTGTCACTGAAAATAAATGAATAAAATTCGTGTAAAGACTTCAATGACAAAGATTCACAAATAATTAGTTCACTGTTTGCTCTGTTTTCAACTTATGTCATTATAATAATCCATTGTTCACTGAAATTCGGATAGGCATAGTTAAATGCGAACAGTAAATCTCTTGCGTAAACTGCAAATAATCCAACTGAGCGAAATAAATCCACTGTGACACAATAATCCACCGCATGTTCCATGCGTGTTTCGCGCGGGTCTGTATATTTTATAAACAACCCTATTTGTAGAGGCCCTTTGGTCACTACCAGAAGAGAGCCTCTGAGATGCCAGGCCCGGACAATCCATATATGTGGTGTGATCATATACTTTGGAATACCTCCATGTTAATCACAGCAAATAATACACGCAAATATATAACCTGATCTCGTTGTAACACAAATTTATTGATAAAATCAAAATAGTAATGATAAGACCAAAAAATGTTAAAAGTTAACAGAGATCATTTTGCGTCCAGCACACAGAACAGAAAACTCAAAACTCACTAATAAACAATTCTTACATAAGTAACATCATTATTTGTTTACTAAAGTAATTAAACTTTGTTTATAAAAATGTCATTGCTATGTATTACGTTTGCATAGTAACACAACGTGTAAACAGTGTCCTGACAAAAGTAAAACTTTTATGTCAGAGGAAATAGCTTCCTCTACACTATTAATTAAAAATAAAATTGCAGTTCAAGAAATCTCAATTAAAACTGCTTGAAAATAACAGAGATTGTTTCTAAAATCACAGTTAAGAGAAATATTGTGTAAGAACAGAGTTAGATTATTTGATCCTAAAGAGCACTGTATTTGTCAAAATCGAACATCGTTGGGTTGTAACGCGGAGCCGCGTGTTACAATATAAAATTGAATAATATCATGCTTACCGAAATGTGATAACATTATCGATCCAGGCCAGAGTATACATTTACTGAGTAGCAGATGTTCAGAAATTGTTTTAATTTCAATTTCAGTGAACTATAGCATAAATTATTATCCATGAGGTTTTACCTTCCATTTGGAAACCAAGTGTTAAGTGTAAGTATTCCGGGTTGCTTTCTTGTTGTGATTTTATACCCGTCCTACATATCAATGGTGGCTATTATTACTACCCGTGCGCCTAATCAGTCTCTGATCTTTTTCGGATGGTTGATGTGAGAAGGCAAAAACATCTGGTCATACGTATATTAGATATAATCGAGTGGTGAGGGGACACCACTTGTATCAAATTCCCAAGAAACTCCATGAAATGTGGAGCCGGCTTATCCTCCAAAAGGAGTCAGCCACAGTAAAGCTATATTAGATATAATGTTGCAAATAGAAATATAATTCACAGTTAGTCTAAACTGAATATATGTTATTCAGCTGTCAAAATAGATTATTATGCAAAAATAGGTCTTAAACACTATTCACAGTTAAACTAAATTGTACGTCTCCTAGACGGCAAAGATTAAAATGATTTATGTCTATAAAGTGAAATGTTTTGCACACAAGAAATTGTTCTTACAAAAATGTCTGGATTGGAATGAATATATTCAAATGATTGAAAATACATGATAATATGAACATAGTAAAATGATTTATGTTTATAAAGAAAAATGTTTTGCACACAAATAGTTATTCTTACACAAATGTCTGGATCGTAATGAGTATAGTCAAATGATTGAAAATACATGATAATATGAACATAGTAAAATGATTTATGTTTATAAAGCAAAATGTTTTACACACAAGTGATCATTCTTACACAAATGTCTGGATTGTAATGAGTAGTCAGACGATTAAAAATACATGATAATATGAGCCTAGTAAAATTATTTATGTTTATAAAGGAAAATGTTTTGTGTAATCCGTTTAAAGACTTTTATGACAAAAACTCAAAGAATACATGATGATGTTAATGGAGTTAAATTGAAAGTTATCACTAAAATTGAACATGGAAACCGTTTAAAGATTTAAATGACAAACAACTCACAAATGTTTAGCTCCTTGCTTTTTATAGTAAACAATCACTCATTTTCATAGTAACGAATAATCCGATTAAGCGAGATAAATTCACTGTGACACAATAGTCCACCGCGTGATCCTCTCGGATCGCGCGCGGTTCTGTCTATTTTATAAAAACCCTATTAATTACAAATAAAATTGCAGTTCAAGAAATATCGATTAAAACTGCTTGAGACTAACAGAGATTGTTTCTAAAATCACAGTTAAGAGAAATATTGTTTAAGGACAGAGTTAGAATATTTGACCTTAAAGAACACAGCGTTTGTAAAAATCGACCTTCATTGGGTTCTGACACGGAGCCGCGTGTTACATTAGTACCATGTACCTTTTCGATACAATAATGTTGGTATCGGTTACTAACACAATAGCCATAGTGTTAGTATCCTCTAGAGACTCGGTATATATATTATATAGTGTGAGTTAGCATTGAAGTCGCATTGTCGTTGACTTTAGATTATGTTAGCTTCACTATTACAGGTTTACACATTCGTCTAGGTGATTGTACCGTCCTATTATTCCACATTCTTCTCCCAAATATATAGTGGTTAAAGGGCGTAATATCGGCTCCTACTGATGAGTCGCCAGTAAGCACGAAAGGAATGTGCATGAGATTATACGTTCCGTTCATGCTGACTTTGGTTTATCCTTCCGGTCACAACTGAACTAAATTGTTACTAGGTTTGCAACACCTAATACATTCTTGCATATATATTAGTTCTCCGCAACAAACAGTATTTAATTGTCTTTTTAGTCGTTTTTCTGTTGTTCTAGCACTCGGATTTTTCAATCTAACATTAATTTAATTACGATCTGGCCTTCGAGCCGCACAATTGAACATAAAAAAATAAATATTTGTAATTTTGCTTTACTTAATCGTTGCGCTTTATATCAACAATTTCCTACAAGTAATTGATAAAAAATAAAGTATTTTTGTTAAGTTAAACAAGATGCCTTCTGACAGATTAAAAAATTTAGGGAGAGGATTGGCTGCACAAATGAACACTTTGACTGCGAAAATAGGGAAAACTAAATCCCGGCTGGATGACACACCAATAGGAAATTCTGGGGAAATCCGCATAAGCGACCCTAAAATTCAGATATTCGGAAAATGCAGTTTCTGGGTCACTCAGACTCAGCGTAGGGATGTATGCCATTAGATTCAAATGTACAGCCTCTCAAGGACTATACGGTGCCTACTAATAAAAAACAATTGCGCTGTTTTATTGGTATGATGGATTTCTATAGGTCAGAGATGGCAGTTACGCACCAATTCTTGTTTTAGTTAACTAGTGATAAGATAACGTTTAGTTGGACAAAGTGGGCTCAAGAAGCGTTTATCCTAAGCAAACATAAATTAATAGACTCAAATATTTTGTCTTTCCCGGTAGACAATACGTCAATTGTTACAGATGCGTCAAATCTTGGCATAGGAGCAGTGATACAAGCGTAAAGACGTTCAACGCAATACCATCACGGAAAGGGAATTACTGACCAAACAATGAGCGCTACGGAAGCTTATGTATTTTGTCATCGGTGGACATATTGACGTCTATATCGACCAAAAATGCACTAGTGCATTGGAAATCACTGGGTATTGAGAAGAAACGGGTAAACCCAGACATTGGAGAGCCCGGAGAATACGATGTAACAATTCATCATAGAGCAAGTATCGAGAATGCGACAACCGATGCGCTCAACAGAATTTCCACTGTGCAAATTTCGCCATATATCAAAATTTCGAAAAAAAACAGGAAAATGCTGCCAGATGCCAGGCAATAGTCAATCAGTTAAAAACGGCACAGTGGTGTTCGCATTATATAAAGCGTTTAGCCTGTAAAACAGCCTATTTTTGCGAAAAGAAGGACAAACAGTGAAATGGTGTGGCTATAAAACAGAACTGATGGCCTTTTGGCATGAAATGTCGGGACACCCCGGCGCCGTTTGTAATGGCCTGGCATGTCCAAAGAAATTCGAAGCTATTGTCATCAGTGCAGTACCTGCCACCTTTGTAAAACACAGAAAAGAGAAACGTTCTCCCCGATTGCATTCAATGTCACTGCACGGAATCTATTTATGCATATTTACTTGGTAGTTTCACTGTCATTAGCTCGTAACTGGATAGTCTATGTGGTTTTCATGTTCAATAAGTTTGCCCGATGTATCGAGTTTGAACCACCTAAAAAAATCTCAACAGAGAAGATAATAAAGTGCGTAGAAGAGCAATGGCTCAGTCGATTTTGTGCACCACAAGTTCTTGTTACTGACGAAGGTGCACAATTCGGGTCAAGAGAATTTAATCAATGATGCAAGGACTTTGACATAGAACATTTCTGCGCAATCACTCAACACTCGCAGACCAACGCGAACGATAAAAGCGGTATTGCGATGTTGGTGACACGAAAGCCCGGGATCCTGGAGAGACAAGTTACATTTTCTCGACTGCCAGGTAAATCTTTAATCCCACGATCCTACGAGCGATGTGCCATAGCAGATATTCAAGAGCGTCTAAAACTTTTAACTGAAAATGTACGCGCCACACAGCGGCAAGCCTATGGAAGATGACCAATACGCACTCGCCTAAGGATCGGAGACTGTCATGGTAAAGAAGGTTGAGCCCATGACACTGCAGACTGTCAATGGTGGGTCGTATCGTGTGGAAAGAGTGGATGCAGAGAACAATATATTTTTCGTTAACGTGAGTGATGTCGCATATGATCGTTTAAGCAGTTCGCCAAGGCCAACTTCTTAGGAGGAAGGTGTATAATATCCACCTGAGTTCGAGAACTTACCAAGGGCTGAAACGAATTCAACAGAAAGACCTCGCAGAAGCGCACGCATTATTATGAAGCATTCAGCATCCTTATGGCCGCACAAGTGAACATAAAATAATAAATATTTGTAATTTTGTTTTACTAAATCGATGCTCTTTATACGAGCAAAATCCTATATATAACTGATTAAAAATAAAGCATGTGTGTAAAGATAACAAATGGCTTCTGGGGGATTTGATAAATTAGTAAGATTGATTGAAAAAATGGATACCTTGACTGAGGAGATAGTGATAATTTAGTCTCGGCTGGATAACACATTAATATATTCTGAGGGAATCTGCATAAACAACCCAAGCAATATAGATGAGGACAACATCCATACTTGCGGCATTTTCAATTGAGTCTAGTGACTTATTTTCTTTGATAATCTCTTTAGCACTGATCACCATCTTCGATCATCTCTTCTAAGCTGACAACGTTTAGTCATAATGTTCCGGTTGTTTCCTCATTTTTCTTGCTGTTTCCAATATAAGTGTGTATTTGTATAAATTTTACATTCCTTTCGTTTGAGTCGTTGTCGCCCTTTCTATATACATAATGATTCAGATGTTTACATAATGACCGTAAGCTTGACTTAAATCATTATTAACATTCTTTCCAATTGGAAGCATGTAATTATGATGGATGAGAAAGTATTATATTCAAGAAATATCTTTATTAATATCTCAAATTCTTTTGACTCAATGTATTTCTTTGCTATTATAAAGGCAATATTTTCACTGAATATCAATTCGAATATCTTTAGATTGCTTAGGTATTATTTATATAATTGGAGCATGAGTATTCATGTAAATAATTTAGGATCAAGTTCGCCAAATGTTACGAATGCGTTTCACAAGTATCAAGCTTGAGACCAATTTTATTAAAAAGCATGTTTGTTTATTTCCAGACTCAGGTCCTTATTGGTCGAATATACAATTTGTCGAATAATATAAAAATCATCTTTCCAATATATCCAAAACAATGTATTTCTCTAAACATAATATTTTAGGAGGTTTTTTAGTTAATGTAAGAGGTTCTGTGGGTTAGTTGTTTATTTAGTGAGGTTATGCACTCCTACTTAATACCTGGTAGCTATTATTACGATCCGCGTTCATGATTAATCCCTGGCCATTTCCCAAAGGGTGAAGTGAGAAGGACACAGAACAGAATCATTGTTTTATTAAAAATGTTATTAAGCAAAGAAAAAAAATCATGTAAAAGTAGTCACAATCAGCACCACCAATAATTAGTCCACTGTTTGCTTGGTTTTGAGCGTTAAATCACATAAATCCATTAAACTATAGGGTTTCGGATAAATGATCGAGAAACACCTGAAGTATGAACCAGGCGACATATAACTGAACTGTTTGTATTTGTGTAAAAAATGGTTAAGGCATGAAAAACAAGTAAATTCTGTGTTTAAGTGTTAAGTCACGTAAATCCACTGCATGTTACCGGAGTATTGCGCGCGGGTGTGTATTATTATTAAACAAAACCCTATTAAATACAATTAAATTTG
This sequence comes from Eudiplozoon nipponicum, assembly GCA_029291075.1. Lineage (NCBI taxonomy): Eukaryota > Metazoa > Platyhelminthes > Monogenea > Mazocraeidea > Diplozoidae > Eudiplozoon > Eudiplozoon nipponicum. Next base: position 20,772 of record JAQBSW010003602.1, read on the forward strand.
CAGTTCAATAAATCTCAATTAAAACTGCTTGAAACTAACAGAGATTTTTGCTAAAATCACACTTAAGAGAAATATAGTGTAAAACCAGAATAAGACTATTTGAACTATAATTGTCAAAATTGAACTTCGTTGGGTTGTAACGCGGAGTCGCGTGTTACATACACCCGCCACCCGACAATGAAAATGAGTACACAATGAAGGGCGCTAACCTTACAGGAGGTGTTATGCTCTGCCGTAACGAGTAAACACTGATGATGGCTCTGTCGACACTGACTCTGGTTCCTCTATATCTTGCGGCGGCGTGACGGCGTCAGTTGGCTCTCTTGCTCGTGAAATGTCGGGCGTCAGCCCGTGGTCAGCACAACTGTCTGGAAGTGGAATAATCGTTTCTTCGCCGCCTGATAGGTCAACATCGTGGAACAGCGGGTCATTTGGATCAACGTCGGCTGGGGATAATCTCCAAAATAATGTAATTCTGACGTCGATCTAACACACGATAAGGACCGCGCTTCGGTTTGGCTATAATCCTGTTATCCATGTTGTTGTTGACGAAGACCCAGTTGTAGCTATCAAAATCTTTGAGTTTATATATTGGACCATGTTTCTGACGTGTAGGATAGATCGGCCGATTCTGAGCGTTATACTGTAGGTAACTGCGAAGTGGAAACGGAAATGTCGGATCGTTCATCCTTATCACAGTTTCAGAGCGTGATCGGACTTGTTCGCCAGGCAGCCGTAGACATTCGCCAAATACCATTTCAGTGGTTCTACATTTGATTGGCTCTCGAGGTCTCGTATGCATTGATAGGAGTACTTTCGGCAAAGCCGCAAGCTAATTTTCTTCTGTGCTAGCCTTGAGCGTTGCTTTCAGTTCCCGGTGTGACCTTTCGACGAAACCATTTGCTCTAGGATTACGAGCCGCGGTCACAGAGTGTTTGACACCATAGTATTTCAGTAGGACTGCGAACTCTTCGCCGAGGAATTGTGCGCCACGATCGGTTTTCACTTCAGCTGGAGCACCAAACCGAGCAAACCAATTGAGCTCTAAAGCATAACTGACAGTGTCTTTTTTCATGTCTGGCAGTGGTATGGCCTCATACCATCGAGTGGTGCGATCCCGTATTGACAGTAGATATCGCATATTGTTCACGGCAGATAAGATAACCAGATCAACGTGTATGTGCGTGAACTGGACTTTGGGCACTTGGATGAGTTGTGACGCCGTTTTGGTGTGTCTCGTCACTTTGCATTTCTGACATTCTAGACATTGTTTGACCACTTATTGACAACTCGCCGCATGCCAGGCCAAAAAATACGTTCTGGATAAAATTTCCACAGAGGCTTCGCCAGAAGGGTGGCTCATTGAATAGAAACCTCGAAGATATTGTGACGTAGTTTTCCAGGTATAATTGGCCGGGGGCCCACGCCAGTTATTTCACACTGCAGCAGAGTTCCATCATAATCAAAAGTTTTCGGGCGATTGACATCAAATGTCCGATGTGATGGGTCATCTTGATGTGTTGCTTGCAATTCCTGACTACTTATAAGACACAGGATAGAGGCATAGATTTCTGCCTGACGGCTCAGGGAGTCTGCAACTACGTTTTCCGATCCTTTGACGTGAGTAACTTCATATTCATACTCGTGTATTCGTGTAGGTTGTGAGTTGACACGTCGTGAATATAAGTACTCCTTCATTCCTCTGAGCATCGGGAGTAGAGGAAGGTGGTTGGTATAGATCTTGAACTTTCGGCCATCCAGATAGTTGTGGAAGTGTAGGATCGACCGGTAGATTGCGAGTAACTCTTTCTCTAATGTATCATATCGCGTCTCGCGAGATTGTAGTTTTTGCGAGTAGAAAGCGATAGGTCGATGTATGCCATTGATGGACTGCTGAAGTACTGCGCCTGTGACAACGTTGGACGCATCTGTGATCAATTCAAAAGATCGAGACCAATCAGGAGAATTTAGCACGGTCGCCTACTGCCATCCTCGTAAGCCTACATGCCATCCACGTTGAGCTGAATCAGTTGTGATTTCTTGACAAAACGGCTTTCTGGCACGAGATATTTGTGAAAAGGTGCCAGAATCTTGGCAAGGCAAGGTACGAATCGAGAGTAGTAGTTCATCTTGCCCAAGAATCGTCGTAACGCTCGAACGGTGGTTTAAGGGCTGTAGACATTGAATGGCACGAACCTTGGCAGGTAGAGGTGGCATGGCTTTCTCGGAAATTTGATGACCGAGGAATTAAATTGATTTTTGTGCAAATACACATTTGTTGTCATGAAGCCGGAAGCCAAAGTCTGCTAGACGTGCGATTAGAATGTCAATATGCTGCATATGTTCGGACATTGAGTTGGAGAATACTAGAATGTTGTCTAAGTAGGGAATTACGAATGGTAAACCATATAGTATTTCTTCCATAACACGTTGAAATGTTTCAGATGTATTCTTAAGACCGAAAGGTATATAATGATATTCGTGAGTGCCACCTCTTGTGAATCTGAGTGCAGTATACGAAATGGAATGGTATTTTGTGGAGTAGCGGTTTATTTAGCGATGCTATGATATTCCTACATATGCATGGTATCTGACGTCGGAAGAAATTGGTTTCGTGGTCCGTGTTTATAATTAGTCCCAATTTATCTCCCTTTGTCGTGATAGGAGAAGGTTGATTCGAAGTATCATACGTGTATTATGAACAATGTTACAAAGTAAATTAAAATTCAATGTTAGTCAAAATTGACCGTGCTCTAGACGGCAACACAAGTTTATAGCTAGGCACAAAATATAAATCCTGGTTTTGACAGTTAAACACAGTAATCCACTGCATGCTACCGGCGTATTACGCGCGGGTGTGTATTATTTTCAATCAAAACCCTATTAATAACTGTGGAGGAAGATATTTCCTCCGACAAAATTAAAGTGACAATAATTGATAAATTTAAACCACCTTGGCTGATTGAAACGAATTATATTTAAAAAGAAATTATTCGTTTATTTTCCAGAATTTTCTTTGTTTAAATACTTGACAGTATATATACTTCGAAATGTGCGCAATTTCAATTTTCGAATATCTGTACGTGACAGGTTGTGACTTACTCGGCGTGCAGCATTTATTTCATTTCCTCCATTTTACGTTTACTCGATCTTCACAATATATTCCTTCTAACACTGTCTTATATTTTCCTTTCATACATATTGGGGACGTTCTGGAATAGATAATTTAAATTTTCTGTTTTTTACTTCTATTTCTTTCCAGATTATTTTTTCACACTCTGATTGCCTAACATTAAATATCAAATTGATAATTAAGTACGATCGACATGGAAGCTAATCTTAAGTTTGAGGACAATAGCAAGTTAGCTCAAGATATGGCAGGTATGAATTTAACAGATATGAATGGAAGTACAAGCTTTTCAGATTCTATTATACAATTAAAGACTGATCACGATCTGGCATCAATGGGGTTCTCAGATAATAATAGGTACGGAGCCTCTACATAACAAATAAATTTGCAGTTCAAGAAATCTCAATTAAAATTGCTTGAAACTAATAGAGATTGTTTCTAAAATCACAGTTAAGAGAAGGATTTTCTAAAACGAGAATTCGTATATGTGACCCTAAGGAAAATCATATGTGTCGAAATTGAGCTTCGTTGGGTTGTAACGCGGAGCCGCGCGTTACACTGTTATCTATTTTTAAAGCTCTCGTCTTTTTACTGTTTATTTTCAGCCCTAGTGTTAACAAATATCTTCTGAAATCATAAAAATCTAGTGTCACATTATTTTTGGAGAAGTCGACATCTATTATTATTATTTTTTAATAGTATAGAATAGAATAGAATATCTTTATTTGGATTCAAACCACACATATTCCATCAAATAATAAAATTGGAAATTGTACAATATATATTAAAATAATTATCACATCACAATAATTGTGCAATTAATAGGTATATCTCACTAGTTGTACAATACAATATATCAATATCAGAAAGTTCGACTGAAAAGAATAATATATACATCATCAAATTAGGAACAATTAAGGTATAATTCGAGTATAACATTATGCAAAAATTTAGAACCATGACTAGAAATTGATTGTATGTAATGTTAACTAATTTGAAGATATAGTGCATAACATTTCAATTATAATAATACAAAACTTGGAAATAAAAATCTCAATAAAATCTGTTTCCGATAACAATTATCCTTGTCTTTTATTCAACCATGAGAAAGTATTATCATAATCAAAAAAATAAAAGATATCAGCAGGATTGCAGACTTTTTCAAGTTCAGTAGATAAAGTTTTAATAGACATCTTAGATGTAGGCATTTCTCTAAGCCCCTTCGGCAATTGGTTATAAATTTTGTAGATTTTCGAGAAAGAGAATAACTTGCTCGCTACATTCCCCACAAAAGGAGGAGATATTGCCATATGTCCAGATCTAGTTCCAATTTCATGACTCTTTCTTATCGGAGTCATATAGGCACCAGTCCACTGGTTCAGATGGAAAACTTTTATACAATAACACATCCTCCGAAACCACAGAGATTGCAATGACGCAAACTGTAATCTAGAGGCGTATATAGTGCAAGAAATAGGACTAATATGTTTCACAACTTTTCTTTGTACAGCTTCTATCTTATTAGACAAACCCTTTTTTAATAGAATAGAATAGAATAGAATATCTTTATTTGGATTCAAACCACACATATTCCATCAAATAATAAAATTGGAAATTGTACAATATAAAAAAAATTATCACATCACAATAAATGTGCAATTAATATCATGTAGATAGGTATATCTCACTAGTTGTACAATACAATATATCAAAAGAATAATATATACATTATCAAATTAGGAACAATTAAGGTATAATTCGAGTGTAACATTATGCAAAAATTGAGAACCATGACTAGCAATTGATTGTATGTAATGTTAACTAATTAGAAGAAATAGTGTATAACATTTCAATTATAACAATACAAAACTTGGAAATAAAAATCTCTAGAAAATCTGTTTTCGATAAAAATTATCCTTGTCTTTTATTCAACCATGAGAAAGTATTATCATAATCAAAAGAATAACAAATATCAGTAGGATTGCAGACTTTTTCAAGTTCAGTAGATAAAGCTTTAAAAGACATCTTAGATGGAGGCATTTCTCTAAGCCCCTTCGGCAATTGGTTATAAATTTTGTAGATTTTCGAGAAAGAGAATAACTTGTTCGCTACATTCCCCACAAAAGGAGGATATATTGCCATATGTCCAGATCTAGTTCCAATTTCATGACTCTTTCTTATCGGAGTCATATAGGCACCAGTCCACTGGTTCAAATGGAAAACTTTTATACAATAACACATCCTCCGAAACCACAGTGATTGCAATGACACAAACTGTAATCTAGAGGCGTATATAGTGCAAGAAATAGGACTAAAATGTTTCACAACCTTTCTTTGTACAGCTTCTATATTATTAGACAAACCCTTTTTTAATGGATTCCAAGTAGCGACAGCATATTCTAGTACCGGTCTAATCCATATTATATACATTTGAAGTTTTATATCATTTGATAAGATATTTCGATTTATTAGTGCCCATCTTTTCTTGGCACTGCCTACTATACTTTCAATATGTCTCTCAGCAGAAGCTGTACATTGAATAGTTATGCCTAAATCCTTAATTTCTTGCATAAGTTTAATCTCAAACACATCATTAATAACAGCATCATGAAAATAAACATAATTAAAGTTTGTTCTGTTCCCTATTTTTAAAGCTTTCGTCTTTTTATTGTTTATTCTCAGCCCTAGTGTGATCAAATATTTACTCAAATCATACAAATCTAATGTCACATTGTTTTTGGAGAATTCGACATTCTTCGGATCAATTGGGAAGATTATTTTTAAATCATCAGCGAATTTGCAAACTCGACCGTTAAGGATCTTAGTTTCCAAATTTGCAAATACAATTTTAAATAAAATTGGCCCCAAGTTTGATCCCTGTGGAACTCCACTCGTTACTCGTTTCGATTTTGATATCAAATCGTTTACTTGAATAATCATTCGTCGATTATATAGATAGTATTTAAGTAATCTAGAAATATTCGGATCAATATTCAACAAACTAATCGCATTCAAAATAGCATCAAAAGATATAGAGCCAAAAGCTTTTGAGATATCTATAAATACAATTAATGCATCTAACTTATTCTCATCTAATGTGATTACATGTTTCCACATGGAAAGCATATTATTAGTTGGCGATCTACCTTTCGTAAAGCCATGTTGACATAAGTCAAAATCAGCCGGTAACATACGTTCTAAATGATCTAGTATCAATCGTTCAATTATCTTCAAAAACGAAGGGATAATAGAGATTAATCTATAATCACTGGCGCACGTTGGCTTACTTACTTTTGGCAACGGCTTAGCTACTATCGTTAGTATATCGATTGGTAATTTCCCATTCTTTAAAATTATATTTATAAAGTTGCAGAGTACATTCATAAATTTTAAAGGTAATTGAAGCAAATTATCAATCGAAATACCAAGGTGATCTTTTTGTTTTTTTGATTTGATTTTTAACATCAATTTTATCAATTCATCACTGTCAATAACAAGTCCTGGTTCCTGGTCTCCCAAAGAATCAGATGGTTCTATAAAATCTCTCCCATTCTGTGGATTGCATATCAAATTGCCAAATACTTCCTCCAATTCACAGAGAAATCCATACTCAGTTTTATCCACAGGTAGAATAAGCTTTAACTTTTCCTTGTATTTACTGTAATCTGTGAGGAGTTTGAATCCTAATCTAGGATTACTCTTCATTTTGGCCAAAATAATTCGTTCTGATCTTTGACGGATTATTAGCAGTGATGAATTAATTTCGTTATCAATGGAATCTAATCTCATTTGTTTAATACTATTAATAAGACTACACTTTATTATATTATCTCGTTTAATTCTTAGCTTACACAGTTTCCTATTAATTCGTTTCGGTATGCGTGGACACACGTTTTACTTCTAAATTAAAACTAATAATATGCTGTCATCTCGACGAGTGTGCTAAACAGTTCAAAATTAACTTGTATTGGGGATCTGTATCAATTCCTATTAATATAACATTATTCTTAATTTCTGCGATAATCATCGTGGTATAGGTTTGACTCCTCCCATGTCTATGTTATTGTCTTAACTTACGAAGTCTCAGCGCTTTGAGCGAGCCACTTACTAGAGCAGATCGAACCGGATTCCCGAAAATACAAAGTTGTATACATATTGTTACTTGAAAAAAAAATGTAAACTGTCGTGCGTATCGCAGTTTTTTTAGACATCAAGAGTACGTTTGACTCAGTGGACCGCAACACTCAATTTGATACTCCGTCGCATAGTTGAATGCCTATTAAATTTGTAAACATTATGCGTGCCTCCCACGCGAACGCTTTAGGTCGCTTTTTTGTCGACAAATTATCGAAAAGCTATATTATCAGTGGAGTTATATTTTTTCTAATTCTATAATATATGCCATTCTGAACAGACACAGACATCCAAGTCCTCCATGGCAGTAGATTAGTTGACTTTACTAGTCAGGATATATTTTAATATTATTCGACAATCGAGATTCAGCCCTGGCCACATCACCAAAACATGGCACGTATGTTCTCCAGACGTAACATTCAAAGTAATTACTAAATGCAAAAACAAAAGGGAGCTAGCCACATACGAAGCCTTATGGATAAACAAATTGTAGCCGGATTTATGTAAGCAGAAGAAGCACGTACAAGCATTGAGCTTGAACTGGATGTGACGCACGCAATTTGATTGGTTTTTATTTTTCACACTCTCTTTGTTCACATATTTCTATCTTGTTTTGCTTTTCAATTTATATATTAAGATATGTTCATGAGTAGATATTTGAGAAGACCATGAGCAAGATAATTTATTATATCTGATAAAAGTTATTTTTGTTTTTCAACACAGGAAGGGTACAATGAAATAGATTATCAGTCGCCGTTCTATCTTCCCAGTATGAAAGCAGTAAACTAGATGACGGATACTTCATCGGGATCACCATTCGCTCTTTGGCGTCATGATAAAGATCTGGGAGTAGTTGACATGTCTACATATCTTGGTAGCTAAATCAATAACACTAGCAAAGCAGGTGACGAGGTAAATTTAAGAAGCGCGAAAACGAGTATCGTTCTCCAATCATCTCAATTTATGAAGCAATTTATGAAATATCTCACTCCGCCTTTAACGTCGTTTGTGTAGTTTTAGAATACGATAGTGAAACTCGTTTCTTCAGATTCGAGAAATTTAGACGCTTAAAGCCATTCAACCAGCGATGTTTACAAAGCATAGCAGATATAGCCTACCGAAACGAATAAGCCATACTCCTCGTTAGACAAACAGATAAGGCCCTTCCAGTTGCGTTGAATCGATCACGTTTTAAGTATTCCTTCAACTGAACTGCTAGTAGAACCTAATGCTTTCAACCAGGGCCACATTCGAGAAATAAAACAAAGTGAGCAGATTTTATAATGATATAAACAGCCAGCCAACTACAAAAAAATTGTGGTGTATATTTGTTCGTTAAATAGGAGTTAGTCACGAGCACACTATAGTTTTTGTTTGGAAACCATGTGTGATATTGCTTCGACTCGAGCTCGGTGAAGATATTCAAAAGATTTCTAGTAGAATCGTCTTCTTAACCATATTTTGCTTAATTCTGCTATTGTGAGTATTGTGCTGTGTACAAATGTGATTATTAGTCTGATAATGGAACGGAAAATGCTTTTCGAAACATTGCTAGTCAACGAAGATTAGATCGTACCTCATTTCCCGTGGTTAGTATGAACGATATTGAAACCTTCGGAAGAATGAGACGAATCCGCACCCAGCCAAAACTACGACGAAACGGATGCGAACTTGTAAATGTGGATCAATCGGATTTTAATGAAACTTAAAGCACAAAGCAACAAATCACTAACACAACTCGCGGAGAGTCAACACATGAATCTCGCAATGCGCACCAATCCTTCAAATCACATTTAAATAACTGTTTTTCATAGTTGGGCAGATTTAACTGCGAGGTTTAGTCTAGTTAATGAAGCGATAAAGTAAAAACACAAGGCAACTGCATTTTCTACGCCGCCTTGCTTTAAACTTGGTTTGGCACAAAATGTGTTTTGGAGATATCTAGGTTACCTCATTTCTGTGTGTTACCTAGATATGTATATCCATCTGAGCTCGACCTTTCCCTTCTTAAATCACTTTACTTCAAAAATTGCACAAACACACACATATACAGGTCAGCACGGCTTTGAACTAAATATTTGGGAACCATAGATGAAACAACATGATGATATATACTGCAGAAATATATAGATATTGGCATAAAGCCAGTAGACAACGAAATTCATCATCATCAATGACATAAAGAGAATAACATGGGCAAAGTATAATTATACTTAATTGTATATTGTGAAGGGTTTCCAGTAGATATGGAAGTTTCTATCTTTATAATCGTAACAATGGTAACGATAAACTGAAATTTGCTGCAATTTTTATAATCAAGGTCGCGATCTTGATACAAACACCTGACACATTATGTGCATAAATTTGTCAGTATAAAAGAAATCAAAGTATTGTATATTGTTGTAAAAGCAATCCATCCAGTAGACCGGTTTTGTTCTTTTTAGGAACTCATCACGTACTGTCCAGAATTTGCCGCAGACAGGGCTCGAACCTGGGACCGTCCAATTCGGAATCTGTTGCTGCAATTTTCTGAAGACAGAAATCTTGTACTATGCCGATTTTTTGTAGTAAATAAGCAGTGACGGAACGAGGGCATGTGTGTCCGACGTGAAGTGAAGGTTTCGACTGCTGAAGGCAAGCTTAGCTACTGGTGTCACTAAGCCAAATGCTTCAAGTAAATTCAGTTCGTCAACGGCGTTTGCACAACCACCAAAGAGTATAACCGAATTTAAATGATCAAACTCCACTTCAAATGAACGAATTTGTACTCTTTTACAGCTTATGATGATGATAATGATGTTGTAAAAATTTGCAGCAGACCGCAATTACGCAAAAATCAAAAAGATACATTGTTTAATCGTTTATTATTTACACAATTAAAACAAAAACCATTTCGAATCCCTTTAAAATATCATAATCTATTCCTTATTCGATCTGTTTTTCATTGTTCGTCGTGGATTAGCATCAGCCTCGCCGGAAATTGAACGCCCTAAAGCAAATTCGTCTGACGCTAATTTATTATGTATTGGTTCATTTGGTTCGTCTTTCAACTTTAATTGTTGTTTGCCACGCCGGCAGAAACAAACTCCTACCAAAAACAGAGCGCAGCCCACGAGGATTCCTGCGACAGCAGCTCCCAGTGTCAGAATACGATCGCGCCCGTATTTACCTTCGACCGACTAGATTCAGGCATCACAATAAATAGATACGGTAAAGTAGAAACAATCAGTATCAGCTTAGCTGTAATGTAAAAGTAATTCAATAGTAGTGAATGCCGATATCTCGAATAAAAATTGAAGAACTGATTCTGAATACCTATTACTCGAGAAAAGCCTTATATTCTCGCCTCGGCTCACATCAGTTATTACATTTCTGTGGTTCAACTACTGATACTATAGCTACTACTACTACTACTACTACTACTACTACTACTACTACTACTACTACTACTACTACTACTACTACTACTACTACTACTACTACTACTACTACTACTACTACTACTACTACTACTACTACTACTACTACTACTACTACTACTACTACTACTACTACTACTACTACTACTACTACTACTACTACTACTACTACTACTACTACTACTACTACTACTACTACTACTACTACTACTACTACTGCTACTGCTACTACTACTACTACTACACTACTACTACTACTACTACTACTACTACTACTACTACTACTACTACTACTACTACTTCTACTAATACAATTTCTACCACTGTTACTAATATTATTACTTTCCAGTTAATTATGCATCTCCTACTTCTAATGCTGCTAGCACTGCTATGCATCATTAGAAACGAGCGACATAGTGCTGTAGTTGTAATAGTTCATCTAGGCAGAGACAAATTTATGACTTAATCAGTAGTGCAGACACCATGGCGGACCGTCCGCCTTGTTTGTCATGATCGTGTGTATGTGTTACTTGTTTTTGTTTTAACTTTACATAAAAATGTATATTTTTATTTTATTGATTTAGATCGCCAAGTCGGTTGATAGTGTTGAAAACTATTCATTTACATCTTCTGGTTAACTAAGGTACTAATTTCCATTTCTATATGCCTTATTGTGATCCCCCCTTACTATAAGCGTTTTAAAGTGTTGAACTAGGTAATCGTATTTGAACTCGTGCCTTTATTTTAATTAGTCATGAAGTAGGCCATAAAAGTAGCCAATAAAATACGGTGCCGTTAGAAAAATTTATCCGTTTTAATGTTTTAACTTTTTTCTATCATAACAAATTATGAAATATTTTATTTACTGGTACATGATAATTTTTCCTCCTCTGCCACTAATTGCAAAACCTTATCTTCCTATTTTGAAGCGAAATTCCTATCCTTATTCGCTTTTTAACATTATTTGGTGCTGCGTTCCAAATCGGGCCGAGTAAAGTTATCACTTTTATTTCTACTATATTGAAAAGTTTAAACACTTTATAGTGCAAAACTTTAATAAAGCCTAACTTTGCCTATCAACTTTCCTGGACAATATTAATAGGATCTTTCAGACTCTCATTTATTTAAGCTTATTATCTTATAATTCTAACAGATCTTGATCATTTTCCCTGCCAGAATTTCGCAATTGGTGTATTTAAATAACCTTGCCCACTTTGTAACCGGTGATGCCACATGTAAATAAATTACATAACAAAACAAGGCTAATTCAATATGTATGACGCGTGCAAAGGGTAAGTTGTAAAAATTAAAGTATCTCCAATTAGATGAATGGACATTTGTATTCAATTATATTCCTCAGTTATAAACAAACGCACACTATATATATATATATATATATATATATATATATATATATATATATATATATATATTTCAAATACACAAAACATTCATTGTATCCTTCCTATGAGCAAAACCAAAAAGAAATTTTACCGGATACAAGAAACTTATATTTCACATTATCTCCCCAAGTATCTACTAATGAACATATCTTTATATATAAATTGGAAAGCAAAACAAGATAGAAATATGTAAAGAGAGTGTGAAAAAACTAAAACCAATCAAATATTATTTACCAATATACATGCGCAAGTTGTCGATCAACTTACGTAGGCCGATCGACCAGACGGTTAATTACTCGAATGAGAGAACAATGTAACGCCTGTTTTAAATCAAGTGGTGAATACACATCTGCAATTGCGCAACACATCATCGAAACATCGCACGTATGTTCTCCAGACGTAGCATTCAAAGTAATTACAAAATGCAATAACAAAAGGGAGCTAGCCACATACGAAGCCTTATGGATAAACAAATTGCAGCCGGATTTATGCAAGCAGAAGAAGCATGTTTAGGAATTGAGCTTGAACTGGATGTCACGTACGCAATTGATCGGTTTCCGTTTTTCACACTCTCTCTATCTTCACATATTTCTATCTTGTTTGCTTTCCAATTTATATATCAAGATATGTTCATTAATAGATACTTGAGGAGATAATGAGAACGAAATGTTTTTTTTGTATCTGATAAAATGTTTTTGTTTTTGCACACAGGAAGAGTACAATGAAATTTATTAAAGCTTGCGTTTCAAAAAGAACAAAACATTTATTACCAGACATGAATTTAAAAAGTACATTTAAAATTAAACAGTAGAGCTTTCGCTTCATTTTGACACACTTCGTGAGCACATACCAACCTAGTTGGTGCAAAACATGATTTCATGTGTGTCTAATACCTAACGTGTATTGTTGTGTAAAATTTGCGACGTGCCAACAAAGCGCATTTCAATCTCAATTGGAGATAGGTGTGTTGCTATGCTTCTCTATGGAAGCGATTTCAATAAATCAATGTTATCAAGAACTTTACAAACAATATAATTTGTCCGTGAACTGCTATAACCGTGGAGGTTGGAAAGCCCTATAAAAAACTGTATCTAGTTACGTTTCCTCCTTTTTCATTTTTTTGGACTGTTTTTCAATCTACACATAGCTTCTTCGTGGTTCATATTGTCATTAAAGACACTCTAGAGTTTTCACTTTATTATTTAGGTGGCAACAAATCTGACTCGGCTTTACTTTAATTTCATGTTTGGTCTACTAATTAAGTGTGTATGCCATATATATATATATATATATATATATATATATATATATATATGTATATGTATATATATGTATGTATATCTATGTATATATATGACGCACGTTTAATCAGAGAAACACCAGAAATTGTTATGAACTGACCGGAAGTTCACTCAAATTAGCGTACACTTTCAGGTAATTGCAAAAGACATGTGCTCATACATACATGATTTACGCTTATCTACTGAAAATCTGTGATTGTTATGAGATAAATGAGCATTGTTAATACTTGACATGACAAAGAGCTCGGATTTCACGAAATATTTAAAGTGAAAATCGCACTAGAATAACTGGATTAACAAATTCACTGCCGTGTAAATCGCTTCCTTATGAACATGCATGTCTATATTTTGAGTATAAACTAAGGATAGTAGATATAGCACAATTCAATTCATTCAAATTATCGGTTTCGCGTATCTTCGGCACTCCTCAGTAGTAACCAGAATTATCTTTGGCGAAATTTGAACCTGCAGAATATCATCAAGTCTTTACGCATTCGAAGCCGTGCATTGCATACAAGTTCTACTCATTTAATAAATTTTGTGTAGTCAGTAATAAATGGATATAACATAAATTTTAAGTAGCCTAAATATGTATGCAATACGTAGCTTCGGTGGTGTACGAGATTATTTTCAGGATACTTTGTTTAAATGCCTCAAGTCCAAATCCTGGCCCAGTCATATCTGACCACTACTGATTTGTGACAATAAGGAGGAAACCGGTCTAGTTTGTGAATTGCAATTGCTATTTTATGCTATATTTAACAAATAACAACATAAATTAATCAACACCTTCCTGAGAATATAACCAAAGGGTCACAGCTCCTATACAAAAATCGTCAATCGTAGAAAATTAATGATTAGCATATATTGCCAGCAGTCAAATATTTGACGGCAGTTTTGCTCTGTTGTGCAACTGTTAAACACAATGGTACCAGTGATTATATTAAGCTCGCAAATTGATTTAAACAAATATTTTTGCTGCATAAAAGGTAACGCTAACGATATAAATCATCGCAATAAGTACGCTTCGTTCCGCATATATGCGCAGAAGTTAATAAAAAAGCTAGGTATAATTAGATTTGTATAGAGACAGCAAAAACGGATCTAAAAGTAGAAAATGCGTACCAAAGAATACGATATCGAATATATATATATATATATATATATATATATATATATATATATATATATCATAAATATATATATATATATAGACCTGTTACCAAGTGGACAGAAAAAATTGAGCAATGCGAAACGAAAGATAACATTCGGGTAAAAACATTCTTACACGTTACAGCTGACAATGCGAAAAGTTGGCTAACTCACCAACCATCAATACAAGAATGACCAGATCCCAGGCAAACAGACAGATACGCATATACACATACTAATCTGCCCGAATAAGAAATAGAAGTAAACCCACGTCAGACAAGTTGCACCCATATAATCAAAAGAATACCTAGGATGTATATGAATGAAAGATTGTAAAGTGACGTTTATTAGTCTCGTAATAAATGGCCATTATCCACGTTGTTATTGTTTTTCTTCCTAATGAGAAATATAATACCTATGTGCATGTTAGTATATGTGCGATAACATTATATGGAGGAAATGATATATGACTTGGTTTTTATAAAAATAACAAAGTCTGCGATGTTAACTTGCTGAGACAAGCATAGTTTAGCAGATGTGATTAGTTACACTGCAGTCTCCCATTAATGCATTAAATCGAGAAAAAATAAAGAAAGATTTTTATTGGTTAAGTGATATAAAAGAAAAAAGTTCTCCCTTTAGATACTGATTGAAATTATATTTATTATGACATGTATGCGAGACTACTAGAGGTGAGAGTTGCATATCTAATTCTGATTTAAATATATGTTTGTAATGCAGTTTGATCCTCGATAGTCAGTTTGCCCTCGTACTCTGATGATGATGATCATGGAAGGTTGAAACGCGTCAGTGCGTGCGACTGGCGATAGTTTTGCTATGTTGTTCGACGACTGATTAAATACAATGGGATTGGCGTTTACTTCAAGCTCACAAGCTTGATTTAAAGAATTGTAACCACCACCCGCGCAAACAATTATTGTTTAAATTGTATTGCCTATATATGTATATGTGGCTAAAGCTGCAAACAGTTAATGTTCGTGACTGCATAGAAATTGTGCAGCCGACATTTCCAGTCAAGTTCAATGTATGCGAGACTGCTAGAGGTGAGAGCCGCATATCTAACTTTGATTTCCATATATATTCAATGCGGTTTGATCCTCGATAGTCAGTTTGCCGTCGTACTCTGAGTGATGATCATGGAAGGTCGAAACGCGTCAGTGCGTTGCGGCTGGCGGTAGTTTTGTTATGTTGTTCGACGACTGGTTAAATACAATGGGATTGGTGTTTACTTCAAGCTCGCAAACTAGATTTAGAGAAATGTTACCGCCACCCGCGCAATCGTTGATTGTTTAATTGTATTACGAAATAACATTGAAAACAAAAAGCTGTGATTTTTCATTTTTTAAAATGAGTGTGTGCGTGTGTGTGTGTGTGTTTGTTCGTTTTTGCATAACACACATACGATACCTAAATCTCCGTTTACACAAACGTATATCAAAACAACTGCATGTACGCATAAAAAAGTAATCTTACCTTCACATTGCGCACAACGAAGTCGACAAAATCATCACTTGAAAGTGAAAATAGAAAAAAATAGGAGAAAAACATTACTTAGGAATGAAGCATTGTGGCTCGGAACGCTATTTGTGCATTCAAATAGTGAAATGAATTTAATATCAAATACATGAACATGCCCTAACATATGAAATATTAATTTATCAAATATGAACAAAAATTATATACAAACCAATATTATAGGTAAAATAGATTATGCAAGTAAAGCATATTCCGGGATTATCTAAAGCACTTGCAATATTGCAATCATCGTCATCCACATTAACAGAATGGTTCAGTGGTTAGAGACCCATATTCCAAAGCATACGTGCTCAGATTTGAGCCCTATCCGAAGAAAATTCTGGAAAGTACATGAGGAATTCCCAATAAGGAGGAAACCGGTCTACTGGATGAATTACCTTTTCTACACTACACAATTCTTAGTTTATACTGACAAATGTATGTGCATAATAGGTCAGGTTTGTATATCAGGATCCTAACCTTGAGGAGAGTAATCATTATTACCATCCAAATCACAAGCAGCCTCATCATCATCATCATCATCATCATCATCATCATCACTATCACCATCCATCGTAGCCAAAGAAATCACCGGCCAGGTGACCAGTGCAAACTATTTAGTCAGGCCGGTACTGGTAGAACCAATCTCGTCGTGATGGACATCATAATGCTTCATGTGAATCCCTTAGTTCAAGATTCTCCGCATGAGAATTTATAGTTAAATAGGAAGCGATAGTATTACGGCATGCGTGGTAGGCACTAACTGCAAGTTTCTGCTGCTAAATGAAACTGACCACTGGTGTCCACGGCAGACTGAGCTTGGTAGCTTTTGTTAGGGACAATCCTTCATTACGGATGAGCAACATCGTGCTATTTTACGGCACACACATATCCGTAAATAACATGAATGTAGTCTGAATCTGGTAGGTATACATAATTCGGTGTGGATATATACTCAATTATGTTGCCTTGCTCTAATGCTGACCTCGCCGTAATGGTGTTGTGTATAAGTTAAGTTTACCTCAATTCTGTGGGTTACCCTAATAAATATAGTCATAGAAACAAGTTCATCTCTCGCTCTCTGTTTTTCTGCCTGTCTCTTTCTCTCTCCTTTCCCATTCCCATAATCTTTCTCCTTCTCCTTCTCCTCCCCTATCCCTTCGCCTTCGACTTCTCTCTCTCTCTCTCTCTCTCTCTCTCTCTCTCTCTCTCTCTCTCTCTCTCTCTCTCTCTCTCTCTCTCTCTCTCTCTCTCTCTCTCTCTCTCTCTCTCTCTCTCTCTCTCTCTCTCTCTCTCTCTCTCTCTCTATCTCTCTCTCTCTAATTTTCTCTCTCTCTCTCTCTAATTTTCTATCTCTCTCTCAAATCTCACTAATAATTTGTGTCTGAATTATTACGTTTGTCGTTATTTATATTTTTCGCTGTTTATGGTTATACGGCAATTAACCATTAGTCTCTTTTGGCTTTTGCCAATTTTGTATTAGTTGTTGTGCACCTAGTAACATATTAATTCAAATACAACCAAAATGTAAACCAGAGACAACATAAACGGAACGCATATTCTCATGTGCACGTTCGCTTCGTGCTTACTGGCGAATCATCAGCAGGAGCCGGTATTTCGCCCTTTACCCACTATATATTTGGGTGAGTAAGGTGGAAAAACTTGACGGCACAATCTCCTATACGAATTTGCAAACATGCATTAATCAAGCTAACTTCACATAAACCCACGCAGTCACCGGTTGTTTAATTATATTACCCAATAATATAGTCTTCGGATTGGGAATTTCAAAGCCAACTCACTATATTTAATATATAAACCCAAAACCGTCGTATATCCCCATTCCTCACCCAAATATATATGGTGGGTAATGGGCGTAATACCGGCTCCTACTGATGAGTCGCCAGTAAGCACGAAACGAATGTGCACATGAGATTATACTTTCCGTTCATGCTGCCTTTGGTTTATCCTTCTGGTCACAACTGAACTAATTTGTTACCAGGTGCGCAACACCTAATACACAAATGAAGCATTAGCATTTAAATTTTGTTGATTATCTTTTGCGAATATGACGGTGACGAAACAGAAAACTTCATTGAAAATGGTAAAATTCACTTACAATGGCATGACTGGTCGAGGAATAGGAGAGTTCGGATAGGATCCAAAAGTTCGTAGAGCAAAATTCGTCATCTGTTTTGGATTGTTGTAAGAAAACGCTGGATCAAAGCGATACATAATGCCCTTTTTCAGCCTAAAGATGGATGAAAATATAAGAGTTATTTCAACGAGTAAGCAAAAGCCATCAAATACATGTTTAGAATAAATTTATTTTTTTGATACTGAGTACTATATAATTACCTGGTCTGTGTTTTGATTATTTCATGAGTTTTCAGAGCTAATCTTTTCAGCGACAATTTTCGAATGCCTTTCTTCAGTCATCAGATCATCACACAAAATAAATAAAAACGAACAAAGAAAATGATAAATTCCCTTTAAACCGCTTCATTCATACCTATAACATGGAAATCTTAATATAGCTAATGGCAATATCATCATTATTATTATTATTATTATCAGCATCATTATCATGCAAGCGTCAATAACATCGTTACAGGGTGCGCAACACATATATATTAGTTAGCAGCCAAAAACAGTACCTAACTTTTATAAATTTAATTGAATGATGTCATGATTAACGCGAAGTGAGATAACGACTATCGAACAAGGCCAGAGCGTATGGATTTGCTGGATTAGCAAGTGTTCAGAAGTAGTTCTAACTCTCAATTTTGGTGAACTTTGGCATACCTTGAAATCCAGTGAGCTGGTACTATGTTCCTACTCAGCAAACATAGTGTTGGTACCATGCATATTTTTGGGCAACTCTAGTGTTAGTATCAAGTATGGAAACAACAGCCATAGCGTTGGTACACTTGACAGGCTTGTGAATATATATATATATATATATATATATATATATATATATATATATATATATATATATATATTCATAAAAGTAAAAGCGAGGCAGATTTGTTACCACTAGCATAATCAATTGAAAACCCGGAATGTATATAAATGTATGATTGTAGAGCGATGATTAGTATTCACGAAATAAATGGCCTTTATCCACTTTGTTATTATGTGTTCTTCCTAATTAGAAATATACTGTGTAATATTGAAAGGCAATGGACATTATAAAGAATATATATATATATATATATATATATATATATATATATATATATATATATATATATATATTTCTAATAAGTTGGCTTTCACGTCGCATTGTCGAAGACTTTGTAAGAAGTTAGCTTCACTAATGCAGATTTATATATTCGTATATGAGATTGTACTGTCCTATTTTCCCACATTCCTCATCCAAATATATACTTGGTAAAGGGTGTAATACCGGCTCCTACTGATGAGTCGCCAGTAAGCACGAAACGAATGTGCACATAAGGTTACACGTTCTGTTCCTGTTGCCTTCGCTTTATCCTTCTGTTCATATTTGAACTAAATTGTTTCTAGATGTGCAACACCTAATACACAATTTTACATAAATTACTTATTATCCACAAACATTAGTTAACGACGAGTTCTCTACGAATGGGAAGATCTAGTTTAGTAACACATATACAAAGAAACCAAGATATCAAAACACGTCGTTATGGTCAATTCAGCTTTAGGGCACAGCGTCAACGGCAATACAGCTTCCTTGCAGTTTTCACTGAATCGAACAAAACTTTCCAACCACGAAAAGAAGGTTGAGATTCTACTAGAAATCTTTCACAAGATCGTAACTGAGCTCGACACGATGCCTGTCACGTAGGGTTTCCATGCCAGATCTATTATGCGCACATGAGCATCATATTTATACGCGATCCGATTGTAGTTGAATAGCTTTTTATGCCAAGAAAAAAATCGGTTCGCCTTGTTGCTTACGCTAAACTAGGCAATCGAATTGAAGATAAACGTTATCCAGTCGGCCAAACGATGGAGCTGATTTGCTTGTTGAATGGTGAGCACTTGTTGGCCGAATAAAATGGACGTATACAGATGACAGCCTAGCTTACTTGTTGGTGGTTGCATTTATATACTATGCTGCTCAAATAGTGGAGTTGAATGCTTCTAAGCGTCAAAGAGCTTCGGCTCAAAATACTCAAATTTCACCAGCGTACAACAAAATCATCCATGCAAATGCAATGCACACACAACCTTTAAGGCAGAAAGAGATGCGCGCGTTTCTTCGTAAATGGCGAAAGTTGTAGAAAGTTCATAACCATCATCATCAGCAGCAACAGCAGCAGCATCAGCATCACTGACAGCGATACAAATTCTTTTGGGAGCTGATGCATCACTGCCACATAACCGAGAAATTTTTTTTATAAAAAAGACCTATTTTTAAAAAAAAGCCATAATAATGACATCATTATGGCCAACTAGGCTTTAAAGCACGAGAAAGCTACTCTAGTTTTCCTGATTTTTATATTAACCCCGTCACTCATATTGCCCCAGTTATTGATAAAGCTCATCATCATCATCATCCTCATCATTATCATTATGTCCAGCCATACAAAAGTCAAAAGTAACTAATGTTTCACTGCCATAAGGAGTGAAAAAATATATAAATGAAAACAGAAATAATATATCAGACAAATTATTATTGAGATATATGAGAGAGAAGGAATACCTAGTTACTATGAGTAAATTTATTAGGATAACTCACAGAAATGAGGCAAACTAAACCTCTCCACAACACCATTATGGCCAAGTTAGCATTCGGGCAAGGCGACATCAGCAATACAGCTTCCTTGCGGATTTCACTGTATCACGTCATAAACAAACCAAACCTCGCAGCTAACTTTGCCCTACTAAGAAAAGAAAGTTACGAAGATGATTCTACTAGACATCTGCAACAAGATCGCCACTGAGCTCGATTCGATGCCATATCGCTAAGGGTTTCTAACCAAGAACTATGATGCGCACGAGGACCCCATCCTGGCAGACGAGTGGGTCCTATACTACCCAATTTGGATGTAAGTGACTTCAACTGTTTCTGCCATGTCAAAATCTGCCCACCTTGTTTCTTACGCCAATTTGGTGCTGGATGAGAGAACAGAGCTCTACTGGGCAATCGAAATGAGGGCATACGCAAAACGTGACCGAGCCAACGAAGTTGATGGAGCCTTATTTGTTTTTCTAACGAGGAGCACTTATTGGCAGATCCAAAAATACGTCTACGGATGTCAACGTTAGTTATTCGTTGTTGGTAACCAACATGTGCTATACTTCTCAAACAACGATGATCGAATGCCTGTAAGCGTCTCAAATCATCAACTCTAAGAGGCCAAGTTTCACTAGCGTATAGTAAGACTGCGCGTACAGATGCATTGTAAACACGACCTTTAAGGCAAAGTGAAATATTCGCGTTTCTCCATAAATGACGAAGGTTCGAGAAAGCTACTCTAGCTTTCGCGATCCGTATTCTCACCTCGTCGGACATATTGCCTACGTTATTGATAGAGCTCCCAAGATATGTAAACCTGTCGACTATGTCTAGATCTTCATTCTGCAGTCGCAACGTTGGAGTGAGTGGTGGGTGATCCTGTAACAGTATCTTACATTTAGAGGGTGCGAATTTCATACCGAAAGACGGAACAACGTCTGTTAATCTATTCAAGGTGGCCTGGGCAGCATCCCGATTGTCGAATAATAGTACGATATCGTCCGCATAGTCAAGATCGACTAGTTTATCGCCCGGGAGAACTTCAACACCTGCATCCTGAATGTGTGGAAGAGTGTTGTTCATAATAGCATCGATTACAAAATTAAACAAAAAAGGGAAAGTGGACAACCTTGACGAACACCACTGCTGGTTGTAAAGTTATGCGTTAATTCGTTGTAGACCTTAACGCGACCAGAAGTATTTGTGTAGAGAGCGCGTATAATATTAACAAATTTTGTGGGCACACCACTTTTCGACAAAATATGGAATAAAACATTGCGATCCACCGAATCAAATGCACCCTTGAAGTCTAGAAAGACGGCTATTGTGGGACGGTGATATAAATGTCTCTGTTCAAGAACTTGCCTTAACGTAAAAATATTATCTATACAACCTCGTCCTGCGCGGAATCCGGCCTGTTCTTCTCCTTGTATGTGATTCACGTGAAGCGCTAAGACGACGTAGGATAATCGAAGCAAATAACCTAGATACGACTGGAGTCAAGCTTATACCACGATGGTTATCGCACGAATTACGATTGCCTTTTTTGAAGATAGGAATGATGGTCGACTCATTCCAATCAAGTGGTACGGTTTCCTCATTCCATATAGTATGAAAAAGTTTGGTCAACGCTCCTGAAATTATATGGCCACCATCCTTAAATAACCCTGGAAGCAAATCATCGGGGCCTGCGGCTTTGCGGCGTTTAAGAGATAGGATTGCATCGCGTACTTCTAACTCGGATGGTTCTTCGAGACTAACATTCCACACTGTTGATGCAGACATGCTTTCGGGAATCGGAACTGACGCGGGTGCCCAAAGAAAATTGATTTTTGAAGTGTTCAGCCCACCTATCAAGACGACTTATTTTATCGGTTATTAAATGATTGCTTCTATCATTTATAGTTTCACTAACTTTTAATTTTCTCGGACCTGTTGCGCGAATAAGTTGGAACAAACAGCGACTATTATCTGACGCGAACGCTTTTTCCCTTTCTTCAGCTTTTCTGGTCCAAAAGTTTTCTAGATCGACTTTTAGACTGCACTTATGATGGCGTCTTATATTGCGACGAGTATTATTATGAGTCGAGCCAGATGGAATTTGGCGTCTTGTTTCATAGATTATTTCTACGGGGGCCTGCAATGCCACATACAGTAGTACCTGCATTGTGTATAGTGGACCAAAGTAAATTCGAATTTTCGCCATCCAGGCCGTTTAGATTAGACTTTAGAATATACACTTTTTTCACTCTTTATAGTTATATGGCAGTGAAACATTAGTCACTTTTGACTTTTATATGACTGGACATGATGATGATGATGATGATAATATCTTCATAATTTGTCGGAAGAACGGCTGTTCGAGTTTGCCTACATCAATTTGGGGTTTATTCTTAATTATTTTCTCAGAAAACTTTAGTGCGAATCTACAACGGATAAGTGCATGGTCCGAGATGATATATTTGTTCCAAAAAGAACGACAATCCTGAATGCAGCCACGCCATCTATAACTAATGGCTACATGATCTATTTGAGTCCACCGTTGTCCGGGTGCTGGAGGACGCCATGTAGCGCAACGTCTAACACTACGTCTGAAGTTTGTACTACTTAAATATAGTCTATGTTCCGCGCAGCTATCCAAAAGCCGTTCACCATTATCGTTGCGCGTTGAGCTTAAAGTGTATCTTCCACCAAAATGAAATTCTGCGTTACTTAAGAGCCAAACTTGAGCATTCGTGTCATCCATAACCAGGACCATATCTGAACTTTGTGTCTACTAAGTAAGGAGCTTAGTTCGGAGTAAAAAGCGTCCTTGCTTTCTTCTGTGCTGTAATAGGTAGGAGCGTATGCAGCTACAACGAAGAGGCAACGTTGATAACCATTTTTTTGCAATGATTTTAGTAATGTATTTAAACGTGCCGCACGAAGTCGACTATTCACAGAAATCCATTCAGTCAAGCAAGCTTCAGCTCGTGCGCTAAGGACAATACCAACGCCCCATTTACCGGCTTGAGAGAACTCTGGAACCAGATGTTCGAAGCCAATAACGCGTAGATAGTAATGGTGCAACTAGTTCTGTAATGCACATAGGATCCTGTATTCAGATTTCAGATACGCAAAATGTGTCGATTTCTAATTTATCCAACGAACGTGCAAGAGATCCTTGTTGTCCAAGTTGTTTTAATGTTCGCACATTAAATGCACCTACGTTAAAACCAAACATAGGTTTAATGAGTGATCGTCTGCTAGAACCATTTTCGATATTTGGCAACCTGATATTGGGCTCAGTGTTATGATCTACACCAACCATATTCATAGTATCTAAAAGTGTTATTGTTAGATTGAGAAGAGGAAGGGGAAGGAAAGGAGGCAGAATCGGAGGTAAAGTTGTCTGCTGTAGCCCGATTTCGCTTAACCACCCTGCGAGGCTCAGCAGGTAAGGCGACTCTTTTTATATTGTGCGACGGTCGATGCAGTATCTAATCATTGTAAATTGTATGTTTCATGGTTATTTGTGGACTGTAAAAGAACATTAGGTCGCCCATTCCTGGTGATGGTTTGTATTCAGAGTTTCCCTTCTTCTAGATAGTCTGCCAACCAAGGCTGATGAGCACCATCTGCCCAGATGCCAGTGGCCAAAGTTTCTATCAGCAGCCGAAACTTGCCTTTCACGTCTGTAACGCTTGCTCTCATTCCGTCACTACACATTTAACAAGAAAAGTTACTGCGCAGTTCAACGTATCTCGAGGCTTCACATGAAACGGGATGATGGCTGTGTCCCTTTTTGACCCGGCAAGGGTTATGCTACCAATTCCGAGTTGACTAGCTTGAACCCGCCGGTCGTCAGGCCGGAATTTATATGGCTACCAAGATATCAAGCTCGCCGAGTCTAATATGACACAGACATCATCCCGGTTAATGCGAGACCTCGAATTTGGTTTAACTATAACAATTAGTGTTAAATTGGTGGTGATGCAATGAAAGAAAGTGTGTCAGACATAAAGGGCATATTTCAGCTGCGTAAGAACACTTTGACCACTGGCATCCGGGCAGATAGCGCACCACAGCCGTGGTTAGCAGACTATCTAGGAGAAGGAGAACTCTGAATACAAACCATCCATACTGGGAAGAGGCGACTTAATGTACTTTTACAGCCCATACATAACCATGAACTATACACATGCTTTTTCATGTGGAATGTTTCTTTTATTAAAACGAAATCAGTCTGTTCCCGGAAACAGTAGCACGAACCTTGCCGGGTCTAATTGGAGACAAGATGTAGTGAATGCTCTACTGAGAAATTTAAAATATTGCTAGAAATCATAGAGGGTGATAAGTTTTGCTTATTTGAAGAATAACTATCCTACACGCATTGTCGATAAATGTGATATCTTTCTCCATAAAAACAAGTAATTCAAAAGGAGTGGTAGTCTTTTCGGCGCACGTAAACATCATGTGAAATAAATTTATAATTATTGGTATTCATATTCATCGGACTACACAAAATTCTGTCTTACGCAAGCCACACACCAAAAATTTAGGGCGTAATTGCACTACCGAGCGAGATTTTATACAGACAATCACAAGAAAAACAGGTGCGAAAGTGCCAAGTGTAAATGTGGTCAACAATGAATGCAGGCGATTGCACATGACTTAAGTAGCAGCGGATCCGAAAAAATACTCTAATGAATTAAATTTAAAAAATTTTCCACACGCGTAAACACACACACACGCACGCAAAAAATCCTATATCTTAATAATTTCGTCGTATACTCCAACACAGTTTAAACAGCCAACTTTATTACACTGTTCAATGGAAAATCTAATAGAAAAATTAATCATTAAACTAGTGCTGATTAGTAAATGGAGAAAATCGCGATTTCACAGAATAACATAAAACTCACAATACTCAAATTAGTTTTATTTTCGTTTTTTTATCTCTGGACTGCAAACATTTGCATACACTGAATTGAAGATGTCATATATATATATATATATATATATATATACATATATATATATATATATATATAATTTATACAATTTGCGCATATTATTAAATACTTACAAAATTAATGCCTTCGAGTGAACAGGAACACCAAATCTTTTTTGAAGTACGTGTCTCCTCCGTATTATCAAAAACGCCCAAATTTGTGTTACCGGGCACGAAATCTGTCGAAGAATTTGAAAAAAGTAAAAAAAATGTAGTCAAAATATTCATAAACGTATTGATGCATATCCGTGGACAAAGGTATAACAATTAAACTTTCCAAAACGTTCATTTCATACGAACTATGATTACCACAATTTTTTGTCATTCTGCAAGAATGAGTTTAGTACGTGCAAAGTATAGCTGTAAGACATGTTTTCACTCTATACGCAATGGTTATTCACCAAGCGGGATAGAATATACGCAGAAATACGGCACAATAAATATGGAAGAACGTCTAGACGAACAAATTCGGCGAAGTCTTAGCGATTGATGAACTGCGCTGATCACGTGACGTTGAAGATGAGTTGCTCGGTTCTGATGTTAGTGTGTAGCACTCATGGCAATCATGAGAATGACAACATAGTGGCCACTATTGATACTTTTCTGTTACACTGACAAAACTAGCGTAAACAAAGCAGATACGTGTATTTATTTTTAATTTTCACATGTTTTTCAGAGGAGGCAGAATTTAATACACCTCGTGAATGAACCTTGTTCTTGGCTAGATTTCTACAGAATATCGCTTATATAACCATTGTGGTTAATGAGGATACAAGATGCGAGTCTACGTGACCAAAGAGTCCAGCTATAGCACTGATAGTCTAGCATATCTGCGTATACAGCCATCCACCCGAGATCCTCGGTAGCCCGGCTAGTAGAATGTCAAAGAAGCCTTCTCAGTTGATGCCCCAACCAACACAAACCGTCTTTTCTTAGCCAGATGTGATAGTGATAACACCGACGAAGGAGCTGTTCAGTTAATAGATTTTGCTCCTGATGCTCGTCTGGTAGTTGTCCAAACCATGTCAGGCGAGTACATCGAATCACAAGGCTGACTAAAGATTGGCCACCAATATATTGACTTTGCCTAAGTGAGAAGAACGAGCTATCACAGAGATTTGCATATTTGTCTAAAGTTAGTCGCAGCGAAGCTAGATCGTGTGTTAATCTCAGCAAAAACACTGGCGTCAGTTCACCAAATGGTAGACGATTTCGTTGATGGCTGGAAGCAGAGCGTTACAAATAAAATTGTACCACGACAGTTTTCAAGGTCATTTTCTTCAAAGTGTAACGGACAGACATTTATTGAGCACACTAAGTAAGCTTTCAGAGTTCGTCTTCTATAGCCTCTAGCACAACGGTATCGTATGTTTATTTGATATGGGCGAGCCAGTCGACACCATTTACTACTACTACGGGAGTTTGAAATACCTCAGGAAGGTATATATCGACGACACGATTAAACTCGTCGGGGTTATGACATGCAGTTGTCATATGGCATTGGCAATCGCAAAGGACTAAAGATCCCTACACATGTAAGGTTAGGCCTACGAGACGTCATAAGAAGCCAAACAAAATCATCGGATCTGTGCATAAATATCGAAGCGGTTGCAAAGTGGTGCTTTGGCGTGACTTGCTGCAAAATAAATGCAAACCAAGTTGCAATCTCATTTTAGCTTCGTAGCAATTGCTACGCGTTGCAGAGTTTGCTTCTTACCAGAGACAGCACAAGTGTTTAGATTTTTTCTTCGGTAAGAAAGACTAGGTCTGCTCATACTCTCGCTTTATAGCGTTCAAGATGCTGTTGGTTGTGTTATCGGCTGCAGCCAGTGGGCTCAACAAAAGCATTAGGTCTCCCGAAAGCTTAGTGAACATTGTTTTCCGTTTTTAGTAGACGAAATTTCGGGCGTGATAATCGCGTCAGACTAGAGCGGCACACATGCGCGCAGAGTTACACACCTAAAAACAGGTACACCTACAAACAAACATGCATACATGCATACATACATGCATGCATAAACAAACGTCTCGGCACCTTTATCCTTGTAATACCAGTTTCACCACTTACACAAAAGTTAAACCGGATGTCAGAAGCTTGTGAATATTTGTGTTATAGGTTAACTGCGATTTAAAAATCAGTCCAGTCGCCGCTCCACAGCTTAAATTTAGAGATAGGCGTTCTAATAAGAGAATAAATATGCCTCCAGGTTTTGGTATCCGTCCCAACTGATTATAAAAGTTGTGTTCTATTGCACTTCCACACAAATTTCACGCCACCCGCCTAGTTACCCATAGTTAAATTTGTGTCATATTCATCGCGATGAGGCCAGGCGCAGCCTCGATCGGAAACGGGATGCGTTAAATAAATTCAGTCATTCGATCGGACTTTTACATCACGAATATCAGTCTCTCGTCGTCAATAAAATTCAATAACAATTGGCAACTCGCGATTCAAAGACAAAAAATGATGGCGTCCCAGTCAACATTATTCCACTTATCGAAGGTTGCTATAATTTAACCTTGGCCAATGTCTGCAATAGTTTGGTCCCTTCCGAAATATTTTGCTACTAGAAAAAAATGTCGATTAGGTTATATAATTGCGCTGGAATTCTTCCACTGTCGCCAAGGTTGTACTCGCTGAAGTTACGATAACACTCTTCAGACAAAAGACTTTGTGCAGCGATGGCCCTGGTAGTGAGAGACGCCTTGCGGACCTCAATCACCCATTACGACGCTGATACGTTAGTGAAAAAGCACAAATCACAAAATACCTGTAACTGTGGCCACAACAGGTTCATTGGGAACCTGTCTAAACATTTAAATTTATCAAGCAACGGTAATTATTGCAGAAGTGACGAAACGCTGAATCGAATAATGCATAACGAGGACAGCTATTGGCAAAACTGATGCCGTCATCATCGTTTGTCCGTAAAGGTTTGATCATTACACCACTTGTACCAAATTCCCAAGAAACTCCATGAAATGTCACTGGAGCCGGCTTATCCTCCAAAAGGAGTCAGCCGCAGTAAAGTAAGTAGTAAAGTATTACATTAGAACCGGCAGTTGTAGAAAAGAAACCCTCCTACGCAAATAGTTAAACCACGCCAGCCGTCAGACATTTCCATGGATGAGACACAGAACAAAATTTGTAAAATCATTAACATGCCTTGCAGAAATGACAAGGTGTGCATTTTCAATGAAAACTTACGTCAAAGCCAGACCATCGAAATGCTGCATATTGCCGACATTTATTTTGTCACTGAAAGTTGCAAACAAAGCATGTTACAAACTGAATGATATAAAAGGAGTAATAGATCAATGTATGCAAAAATTTAAATATTTAAAAAAAAGCCATACAAGACAACTACACGGAGATTTTCGGCCACCAGTTGGAGAAATCACTAAAGTTCCGGGGACATCTTGACGTCACCAACGTTCAAAGAGAAAAGGAATTAAACTCGATTTTTACTAGCACAAGGAGTGACAACGCCCACAGGGCAACGTGGTTAATGTAGAACCTATCGTATGCCGAGATTCAAAATGCATAGCTATCCGGAGAATAAAGGCCTTTTATAAGTGGTATATTATTAATTATTCATAGAAATCCTAATCTTCGTGAGACAAGCTATGCAGAAACCGCGCATACATGATTCCCAAGTTAAAAGTGACCCGTAGCAACATAAGTTTCTGGTCTACCGATCAGCGAGCTCTTGTTAGACATACCGGCAATGTTAGCATGACCCCTATGTGGCCTTATTGGATACACCGAACGTAACGTTTCATGTGAATCCTCAAGTTTGATTTAATACGGTGTAGCAACGAAATGAGAGCAAATGTGCTAGGCACGAGGGCAAGTATCGATTGCTAATGGAAACATTGGCCACTATCGCCCGGGCAACTAGTGCTAGTCAGCATTGAATGTCAGACTATCTATGAGCAGGAAAATTGAGTATAGGTCATCCCAATCAGGAATGGGCGACCTAGAATTTTCTTCTATCCCGTATATAACAATAAAAACTATAGGCTAGAACTAAACTGTACTTCATCTGACGTCACGCTGGGTTGCCTTACCATCTGAGACGAGCAGAATGGACCAACGAAGTAAAGTTATTGCGGACACCTTCATTTCCGCGTCTGCTTCTTTCAATTTAACATTAACGCTTTTCGAGATGCGATATATGTTATGGATGTTGAGCAAATCCCTGAGCCCAATGTCAGATTGTCAAACATCGAAAATAGCTCAGTAAACCTATATTAGGTTTCAGCTTCGGCGCATATGTAGAAAAAATTTGTAAGTTGGGCGCTTAAGCGAGGCAGAATTTCATCGATGTGCCAGATAATGTTGAACGACTGTTGGATAGCCTTTCGGAGCATAGATAACACTTAAGTAGCAGAGGCTTCACACGTGGTGCATGTTGTCGCGTCGCATGAAATCCTCCAGCAACTGGTCAGCCGTGGGCTCAAACAAATAATGTCGCTATTAATTATAGATATTGTTGTCCGTTTTTAAACACGTACGTCGACTCGGACCACGCAATTATCCGTTGTAGATTTGTGCGCAAAATTTTGGTAGATCTAACTGAAAATGAAGCCCATAGATATAAGCAACACCTTTATCCGTTGACGCGCTTTTTGTTCGGCCAACTAGTGCTCCTAGTTAGACAAACAAATAAGGCTCCTTAAACTGTGCTGGCTTGGTCACGTTTAATGTAAACCTTCATTACGATTGAGCATTATAACCTCACTTACTTACTTTACTTTACTGCGGCTGACTCCTTTTGGAGGATAAGCCGGCTCCATGACATTTCATGGAGTTTCTTGGGAATTTGGTACAAGTGGTGTACCCTCACCACTCGGCTTTTTGATCGAGGACGCACCTCTAGCCTTTGCACATCCAAGCGCAGTCTGCAAGGCAGCAGTAAGTTGCATGGTTGCCGGTGGCTGTTGAGAGCTCATTCGCCATTCGGAAGTACGGGGTACTGTCCAGGAGTCCATGTAATCCTGTGGCTGTTGAACCCTTTTGTGGCGGGGAACACACGCCGAGTCATGGTGCCGTCGTCGGGCTCATGTGGTATTTATAGGAGATCCGATTGCCGGTCGGAAATCCACCACGCCCTGGTGACACCACCGCCATAGCCCCGTTAGCCCATGTACGATCGGCCATCGAGACATGGTTGACACCGTCGTACCACCACCTCAGCCAGCACGGGTATGCATCATTGAACATACTGGACAGATTGTCATATGGCAGAACAACTAAATTCAACCACAATCAGACCGGGTAGTATAGGAC
Source organism: Eudiplozoon nipponicum (assembly GCA_029291075.1). Lineage (NCBI taxonomy): Eukaryota > Metazoa > Platyhelminthes > Monogenea > Mazocraeidea > Diplozoidae > Eudiplozoon > Eudiplozoon nipponicum. Next base: position 51,862 of record JAQBSW010003602.1, read on the forward strand.
TCACTCATCGGCCGAGATATGGTACACGAGCACAGAATAGTTCTCGAGTTGAAAGCATGCGTGATATGGCCTCACTGAGCTCGGTGGCGAACTTGTTGAAAATTTTTAGTGCAATCTTCTTAGATTTCTTTTGAGAGCAGGACAGAGGTAAAATCGTGTTTCAATCGTCTACAAGGAGGCTGTATCGTCAATGACGCCATGCCCTAACGCTGACCTGGCCATAGTGGCGTGTAAAAATGTTTTGGTTGCCTAGTTACCTAGCCAACTATCTCCATCTGAACTAGATCCTCCTATTGATAAATTATTTTATTGTTATTTCTAATTGTATTTTGATCAAGGTTATACCGCAGTGAAGCATCAACTATTAGAGGTTTCGATTGATGTCCGTTGTACTTATGCTTTGCATTACCATATTTCAGAATGCCAACTTTCATTGTTATCTTATTGGATATATTAACTTATTGATTTTAACACAGGTTAATGAGCTTGTATCTTAATTATCACTTTACTTTACAAAAATCGTCGTTTCGATAGGGAAAGTTTCGGAAATTTATTGCCTGACATTCATTTATTGTCTGCATAACATTATAAAGCTTTTCTGCTTTCACTAACTTCTTCACCGTCTATTACGAGTGTATCTGAATTACTTTGCTCCCATTCCAAATCACTGAGATCATCCTCAAGTACATGATTTTACATGGCAATGACAACAAATTAGTCTGATGTTTGCAAAGACGAAATTAACACTCATCCATTGCAGTTTCACGGATACATGTTTCAATTTTTAGATCTGATTTTATTAAATAAATAACCCCAAACCAGTATATTAATAAAAAGCGATGCTTCTTATCACCACCACAAATAGCAAGACAACAGAATTTAATAGCTGATGTTTCATTGTTGCATAACCGTCAGAAAAAAATATAATAATTACAAAAATAATTTTAAAATAATAATAATGCCAAAATTAATAAATTAACAATAAAATTGTATAAAAGGATGATTTTTGAAATGATATATCTAGCCAAGATGGAGATAAATACCAAGGTGACACATAGAAACAAGGCAATCAATACCTCTACACAACCCAATCTACCATCGGTCATGCTTCATTGTTGCATAACCGTAAGAAATAAATAAAATAATTACAAAAATAATGATAATTCCAAAACTAATAAATTAACAATAAAATTGTATAAATGGATGATTTTTGAAATGATATATCTAGCCAAGATGGAGATACACACCAAGGTGACACATAGAAACAAGGCAATCAATACCTCTACACAACCCAATCTACCCTCGGTCATGCTTCACTGTTGCATAACCGTAAGAAATAAATAAAATAATTACAAAAATAATGATAATTCCAAAACTAATAAATTAACAATAAAATTGTAAAAACGGTTGATTTTTGAAATGATAGATCTAGCCAAGATGGAGATACATACCAAGGTGACACATAGAAACAAGGCAATCAATACCTATACACAACACAATCTATCCTTGGACACGCCCCGGCCGCCACCGAATAAATACCGAGCCTTTTTTACTCCCTGGCCTAGCCTTCTTTCCCCTGGATACCTTTCCGCCACTTCTATTAAGAATATACGCACGACGAACAAGTTGAATAACTTATTTAAAGCACGCGACAATCTTGCACTCAATTCTAGATTACTCACCTCTTCACTTGCTCGCGTTATCGCACTCCGACGTATCGATGAGCTCATTAAACAATTAATCAACAAACAAGCGCTCGGCATCGAAAGACGCAGTCAAACAATCCCCAATTTCCGTAAAAAATTCGTAATCATTAAAAACCAACTGTTACACAAGTCCAAATTCACAAACATAAACTACTCTCGTTCGGACGACAACTTTCTAAAATATCTCGTAGATTATTACTCCAGTTTCATACTAGCGGCTGAGATGCTCGATAAAGGTGACGCTGAGAATTTGAGTTGGCTCAAAATTTAGCCGGCAAGTCGTTCAAGCAATGAAAGACATTAAATCTGATCACCAATTTGACAAATACGGTGACTGGCGGCATGATTAATCTTCTAGGTTAAAACACTTCTCTTGGATGGCCGACGTTTTCAACAGATGTCTCGTAACTACCTATCTTTCCCAGCCGTGGCTCAACTCGATGATCTGTCCTATCCCAATTAATGGCATATCGTCGATCTCCCCATTCAAAGATCTCCATCAAATAACTATTGTCCCTGCATTCATTAAATCTTCGACAGGATCATACACAACTTAATCTACACGAGATAGTTTCTGCTTCCTTGACGATCAACATGGCTTCTTAAATGGGCGCTTTTGCTCCACCATCTTAATCAGTGTCCTTAACCACTGCTACTCTTCTATTTCTAAAGGTCATGAATGCACTCTCCTCTTCCTAGATATATCCAAGGCTTTTGATTTGTTATCGTTTTCGGAAAGTGAATCCGCCTTATTTATCAGTGGTAATAGCGGCCGCGTCCTCAATCTTATCACTTCCTATCTCCGAAACCGTTACACAACTGTAAAAGTCGGAAATAGTCACTCGAGGACAGTCCTTATTCGATCTGGAGTCCATCAGGGATCAGTACGTGGTCATGTACGTTTCAAACTAACACTCGCACAGATGCAGGTTGAGGACAAACTGTTCAAGGTGTTCAAATATGCAGATGACATGGTAATATATTTCAGTAAACCAATATTGCCCAACCCTTTCTAAAAGCTTATCAATCAGCTTTTATCATCGTTGCACTCTCATGTCCGGCGAATCGGTCTTAAACTAAATCCCGATAAGACTTTTGATGAAACTATCGAGAGCGCCCGCTACTAGCAAATCTTCTCCTGTTATTGTTTACCCAACACTTACGAGTCATCTCTTTTATTCATAAGATCTCAACTTGCCTTTCATTATTAAATTACGCTCACCCAGGTCACCCTTACGCCACGCATAATAGCAACCCTTCTATACAATCCAAGCATACTCCCAATATATCTAAGAAAACCTCACTTTTTCAAAGCCACGAGAGTATTTAGCGCAATACCTACGGAAACTAAACTCCTACGCCAGCCCGAGTTTACGAAGGCGGTTCACATACACTTCCTCAACAAACTAATATGCGAGAACTATGATTAAAAGTGCAATCGGTTCCTTCTTTACTTGTAATATTCTTTTTATCCCTAGGCTTCTAAATAGTTTCGAAGTGTTAAGTTTCTTCTTGCCTAGCCTCAAAATTAGGCAAGTCGCCTTAGACTCGAAATGTCACACATGGGCACTCCAATACCATTTCTGTTTACTGCATTCAATTATTAATTACTCTGCCATAATTTGCTCTACTAATTCTCCTAATTTTATTTCAGCTAACTATCAAAATCTGGAAAATTCTGATGCAAATCTGAAGCTAATTCTTCCTCGCCACTCAACGGTTTTAATTTCGTTCAAATGAAGCGTCTATTTTTTTAAATACTCGTCGTTTGTATAGTTACCGTTGGAATTCATGCATCATATAGATTAAACAAACTCAAACATTGAAACATTTTCCAGCACATTTTAAATTTATTGAACAGAACTGCATCAATTGCCCACTTTATACTTTAATAGCAGTATTTGCAGCACTTTAAGGTAATCTAGACTTATAAAAAAGTTATTCAACCAACCAGACTATAAAAGTATTTTGAACTCGTAGTCACCCATAATGACAGTGAAACAAACATACATGACACATTACAGTTAAATGACACAGTACAATCACGAACAACAGTTTATTAGAGCAAAAATCAAAGCACCATTTATATAATGAAACGAGCATTGGTTGCGCGGGCGGTGATAACAATTAATTTAATCAAGGTTGAGATCTTGATATAAACACCTGACCCATTACGTACACACATTTTTCAGTATAAACTAGGTATTGTATAGTGTGGAAAAGGCAATTCATCCAGTAGACAGATTTCGTCCTTCAGGTCTAAGAGTAAGAAATATAGGCTCCACCTAAAAGAAAAGATAACCAAAAAACTTTAGCTAGTATATAACTAAAAATTGTGTTTAGTGTTCGGCAGGGTGGTTAATTTGTTATAGCACCAGATTCCGAAGCAGACGTGTCAAGGTTCGAACCTTGTCTGTGGCAAATTCTGGCCAGTACGTGATGAGTTCCCAATTAGAACGAAACCGGTCTCCTGGAGGAATTGCCATTTCTACACTATAAAATTCTTCATTTAAGCACATAAACGAAAATCCGAGTCTACCAGACTACTGTTCGCCCTGTGCTACTGTATGGCTGTGAGACTTGGCCATTACGTTCTGAGGACTCCAAAAAGCTCGAAGTATTCGACCATTGGTGCCTTAGGTACATCACAAAGACAAAATGGATGGACCGAGTGTCGAATGCATCTGTTCGTCACCAATGCGGTGACATCATACAACTATCCGTCTGGATCCAACATCGTCGACTTCAATGGTTCGGACACGTACTATGCAAACTCGAAGACGAAATGGTACGGCAGGTGATGAACCCAGGTCAATGTGCAAACTGGCGCCGCCGCCGAGGCGGACAACTGAAGACATGGCTTGCAACAATCAAATCGGACATGGAACTCCTAGGTTTACGCAATGTTTATGGTCCGCGTCACTGGGAGCGTCATTGGCCCTCTTTATCTAGGTATTCCTTCTCTCTCGTAAATCTCACTAATAATTTGTCTAAAACATTATTTCTTTTGTTATTTATATATTCTTTTCACTCATTATGGTGATATGGCAGTGATACATTAGTCACCTTTGACTTTTGTATGGCTGGGCAAGATGATGATGACTCAAAACAGTTATTTCGTAAATAAACAACCAATTAATCATTCAGGACGAGTTAACCATATTCAACTTATTAAAAAAATGTTTACATGTGCAGACGCGACAATAGTGTGATCAACTATAGCCGAAATGCAATGTCCCATATTTGATTATCAGCTATTGCCCGCGACGAAGGTTCCATACGAAGCCATGGGAGTGAGTTGTCGGAGACATAAGGGAAAAGTTCTTACCGCATGGTTATAAAACAGATCTCTTTTTAACATTCTCAAGATAAGCAGTCCTGTATTAAAGGAAAGGAAATTATATGCCAAACTATTTGGAAGAAAAACATTGACAGGAATACAGCTGTATTTGTCACAAACAAAGCTCAGATAAAAGTATTCGATTCATTTTTGAAAGTTATTTTTCGGATAATTTTAGCCATTTTTGTTTTTTGTTCGGGCTCAATTGTTTTTGTATTTTTGTTCTAATGCGCGATCGTTTGCTTTGAGCGATCGTGGCTCTCTTTTCTACTAACATCCACCGTGTTCTGATTTTAATAACAAGACATAAAAATACATTTTGTCTATTGGAATTCTTTATTTGTTAAGTTGCTTGTTTGTTCTGATAGCTAAGGGAAACATACATTTAAATTGGCCGAGCTCCAAAGCGAAATCGAATGTTAGCTTCATTGCGAATTGTTTTACACTACTAGAGCATATTCACCTGACTTATCTAGTTTTATTTTATAATAAAATATTGTATTAGCATGGATGCCGATCTCAGATATGTAGACATTGTGACCGATGCATTGAAAGGAATTATTACAGGAGGTACAAACGACAAATGTTGGAGATCTACATCCGTGGAGCATTCCAAACATACTAGGCCCAGAGTATTCTACCAATCTGACTTCGCGGATGCATTCGTTAGATGACGGGTAAAGAGCCCCTATAATTATTCATTAACAATAATAAAATTATAGTGATAAACTTCGATCAGAGCCGAATATTATTCATCTGCATACATAAAGTATTTACTTGCACCAAAAATACCCAAGACAACTGAAACCAAAACGTAACTTTACAAATGTCATCATCATTTAATAACAAATTCAACTCAATTAAAGTACGAAAATAAAATTAGACCGAAAGAAGTAGAAAATTTACCTGATTTTCGGATTGCGTACCGGATTGTTTGAATCCACTGTCATCATGATTTCCACATATATTTTGATATCCAGGTACGGATATCGAAATATATGGGGAAATCATGATAACAGTAGATTCAAACAATTCGTTACGCAATCCGAAAATCAGGTAAATAATCTATTCCCTGTAGCGCCACATGTTTCTTTTAAAGCTTAGAAGTAGAAAATGCTTGTTCTAACCTCTTGATTAAAAAATGGCAAAGATCATTAAGCCAAACTGATAAACCAAATGACTAAAATAAGGAAGACGAAACATTTTTTGATTGCACTGACCTCAACAACCGCTACGGAAACTCACTCTGTGAGCAACCAATAAAAACGAATTCAACAGCAGCCTACCCTATTTTCCTTAGCTCCAATCCTAGATCCAGGAAAACTATCTATACTTTACCTAAATGCAAGATATTCACGACCAAAATTATTATACGTTCGTGCAATAACATGTAAAATAAGACCGCATCTAACTGCTGTCTCGGAAACATAATTCTGCCCTAACACATGAATGTGAAATAATTTTAAAATTACGCATTAGTTCGAGCAGATGAAGACACCAGCATAGAACATGGTATCGCAATTTATCTGCATAAAACCGTAAGCTTCTGCGCTATACACACTTCCAACCACAATCCTGAGTCTATCTTTATAAAATTTAACTTCATGGGTATGACTCATTGTTGGCATGTATATATCGTGCACCTTCAACAGAAGTGCAAACAGATACGACATTTCCGATTTGAGAACATGATAAACGATAACATTTTCACCGGTCTACTGAATTAATTGCCTTTTCTACACTATACAATTCTTAGTTTATACTGACATATGTAAGTAATTAATGGGTCAGGTGCTTATATCAAGATCGCAACCTTGATTATAATAATTTTTATCACCGCCCGCGCAACCAATGTTCGTTTAATTATATAAATGTTCATTTCAATACCACTTCTCCATGTAGTGTGGTGTCTGTTCAGTAATGATAGATTGGGGATGGTAATTTGGAACTTTGGGTCTAAATGGACCCCAAATGAGCACCACCTAAAGGAAGTTTAGACAAACCATGTTACATTAGTTAGTATATAACTGAAAAGTATGTGTAGAGAAGTGTGCGACAGGATGGCTCAGTGGTTAAAGCACCAGATTCCGAAGCAGACGTGCCCAGGTTCGAGTCCTGTCCGCGGCAAATTCTGACCAGTACATGATGAGTTCCCAATAAGGACGAAACCGGTCTACTGGATGAATTGCCTTTTCTACACTATACAATTCTTAGTTTATACTGACATATGTAAGTAATTAATGGGTCAGGTGTTTATATCAAGACCGCAACCTTGATTATAATAATTGTTGTCACCACCCGCGCAACCAAAGTTCGTTTAATTAGATACTACATTTTCCAATAAATTTGAGAACATGATAAACAATAACATTTTCACCTAAAGAATAATTAGATTTTAACCTTACTGATTACCTACCAAATCGCGTATGCTCTACTAACAGTATTTGCACTAATTTAAATCAATCTGGTCTCAACCAGATAGTTGTCCAACCAACCAGACAAAAAAGCTATCTTGACCTCGTATTCACTGAGGACATATCAATAGGTATAACACACTACGACAAGGAAAAGTTTTTTTATCAAAACAATAATCAATGCACCTGCAATTAGAGATAAGACGTACAAACCGACTACTAGTTATACAAATCAAAAATATGCGCAACACTAAAGAGAATACACTACCAAACTATCTCCAACATATAAAGCATGCTTACGAAGAATCAACAGCGATACTTACACATTTCATTATTAAGCTTGTGTTATCACTTCTACAACGAAGAAATAAGCTATTACAAATATTAGTGCATGTAAAATCTATCCTTATAAAGAAACTAAAACAGTCAGACTATAAAATTAAGAAAGAATTTCGATATCATACAATAATGTAGAAGAAATGTCCAAGAAACTGAACACTCCGAATGTATTTTCTTTAGTCGGGAAGGAAGTCAATAATAATAGTAATTATATATATATATATATATATATATATATATATATATATATATATATATATATATGTGTGTGTGTGTTTGTTTGTGTGAACAGTAAGTTTAAACGAGTCTTTAACTACTACTTTTTCGTTTTAGCAAACTCGTAACCAGCAGGCCAACAGCCGAAGAATTCGGCCTTTCCGTTATTATTACCTCAGTGCGATTATCTAAACTCTGAATCTCAAAAACATCTCAGAAAATATAATGGTGAAGCACAAGAAATTTATAAAATCTAAGCCCCAAATAGACCTATCCAGCCTTTCTGTCAACATGCTCCTACAATCAGTAAACTTACAGAAGTTATTGGCCTATAATAATAACAAAATTCCGGTTGAAACGTAGCAGACACATTTCGAAAAGTTGCCATAAACCAAAACACCTTGTGGATTGAATGATTTAAGACCAATAGTTAATCTACCTGCACTCACTAAAGTTCTGGACAATATGATCTATGAACTAGTTGAACCATTGCTTCAATTCAACGATCCATATCAACACGGTTTCATTCGAAATCGATCATGCATGACAAAGTTGATCACTCCGCCAGATGAAATACACAATATTCTAATTAAAAAACGACGCTATTGTAATATTTCTAGACATCTCTAAGGTTATTTATGCAATACCTATACACACAAACGTTAAAGAACTGGCGAACCTAAACTTTGCCTAAACGTTAGAATTCATCTTTAAATACCTGTTACAAAGTCAATTAGTCGTCAAACTAGACGGAATTCCATCTTTCAATTGCCCATCAGTGCTGGAGTTCCACATGGTTTAAAATTAGGAAATTTTTCTTTCATAATGCATTCGTTTAATAAATAACGCAATTAAACATGGTAAAATTATCAAATATGCTGATGCACCACACTAGTTTATCCAATCAACCCAAGAAATATAGCTCAATCTTTGCTAAATATTCAAGAAGTCTTATATAGCATTCATGGTATACTCCAAAATCTGTCACTTAAAATCAACACAAATAAAACATCTTGAAATTCGGTAAGAATGCAATACTCAGTGACGACGTTCTATACCTTGGAGAAATAATTCCTCGGTGAGATAAACACATAGGAGTAATTCTTACATCTAAATTATGTCAAAAACAGTATATTATCACCATTACACTCAGAGCCAAGCGTCTAATCAATCTGATATTAAGGCGAACAAAGGCGACTGAGTTTCGGTTTATGCTTTTTAAGGCATATATGACCCACTTTCAAATACCAAATCGTTATTTGGAACCTTATAAGCAATGTACTATGTAACAAACTAGGACTCCAAGCATACTTCCAAAGGTGGACGTTTTAAAATTAGTCTTACTCATCAAATCTCGCTCACACTAACCTTCGGTCGCTACGGCTTAGAAAAACAGCAATAATTTTAATTGAGTTACAAAAATATATTAAAAAACTGGATCACCATACATTTAAGATTCAATCCGACAGTGTCTCCAGAGAAACTAGAAAGAGTGATTCAAAAATTTACTTCCGTTGATTTACGAACTTATTTCAGAATATGTTTCTGTTCTACAAAAAATCAGACCATACAACCAACTACCTAGAAAAACACGTCCGGTTAGTTTTATGTATATGAAAACGTAAATAATCCAGTCTGACAATATCATACAAACACGACTACTAAAAGCCCATTTTTTAAACCGCAAATGATAATAGCTAAATCTTAAGATTTATACTAAATAAAATGTTAGAACAAATACTTGTACCATTTATTTTCTTTCTCCTCCGAGATTTATTATATATTCGGAACCATCATCAACAAAAGAATAAAGGATCATATATTCTTAATCAGCAACGGAGCTTCCGGATTTTCTATTAAAAATTGAGAGTTCACCGAAGGTAAAACAAAATATCTTCCGTGTTGTCCACAAGCACATTAAAGCTATATCTACAAAGAAAGATTAATGCATAAATCGTTATTATGAATGGGAATGCAGTCATTATATGTTAGCCAACAGCTAAATGTAAATCCACCATATCAAACTTCCTCAAGACTAAAAATTGATTGTGGCAACGATCATAAAGTAACCACAATGCATACAAGGCATTTAATAAATAGACTTCTAGTCATTACGAACTGTTTTGTTTTTAAAGCTCAAACTTTTTTGACATAAAATGTACAACAGCACAACACTCGCTTAATGCATAAATGGGTTTTCAACTTTTTTAAATGTTGAACTTTTGTGCTACATACTCTCGGAGTAGAAGATTATATATAATCAAATGAAGTCCTGTCAACCTTATCAGAAAAGTTATTGCGGATAAATCTATAACCATCGACATATTATTTGAAATTGTGCAAATGAGGCATAAAAAATGAACACGAAGCTATATTAATTCAAATAGAAAATAAATAATACAATTCAAAAAGAAATAAAATATCATTAATTTAAAAACGTACAATACAACAAGCCAATCACCCGTAGTTCCACCAGTTGACGCCTGTGTATCATGCTCAAAATTAGAGTCCGTAAAGCGCGCGGCTTGCACGCCATTTGAAAAGTGTCGACTTGCACCTATCAAATCACTAAGATCCAGATTCCCTTAGTTTAATTTTTCACCAGTGACATACCTTTGAATGGCAAGATACGCTCAGCATTGAATAGTATAATTGCTGGAGCAATAGCGTTAGATAGCCAAGCCACATTACTAGAGTTTATTATATAAACGGCACCTTTAATAACATAAAATGTTCAAACCATTAAACGCGCTACTTTTATCTAGGTCAACAGCAAGTTTTTCGAACAAATTACAGTCAGCACAAGGTTGTGGTACTTACAAATCTAAAACAATATAATTTACTGAAAAACGCGATGGACGGGTCTGATCCTTCCAATATTATTGAACGGTCAATCTTTTCTAATTCACCATCATTGAGGAGTAAACTGGCACTGATAATCGATATTATGTGGCAAAATAAAAATCCACACAAAACAAAATCCCGTGAGAACATGATTTACAAATTAAATAAATCGCCATAAGAAAAACGATGACAAGCACCAAATAAATAACATACATAATGTAAACGCCCCGGCTTCAAGTAAATGCCGTACGACGTTACAAACTCGGTTAAGGTGCTCTGAATAGAGATTTGTTACTGATAGGGGGGCCCTTACGAGGGCCTAGTCGTACGTTCTCCAGAATTATTCAGAGTGTGAAGATGTCCTGGAGCCTTGGGTGGATTCTGGTTTGTGTTGCTCCCATTGTAGTGTTGTAATCACGATGTGGATAACGTCGTTCATGTTCTGCAATTAATTGGCTCGTCTAGCTGGTTGTACCGCAACAAGATGAGTCACGGATGTAGCCAATTGTTGGTAAAACTATCAAATCACCAGCGTAGGTATTGACAGCCGACAGAATGCACACGCGTAACGCAAAGCAGAATGCAAATGCAACAACTGACTTGCATGGTAAATTGCCGTGCTTAAATAGCATGCCATGTCTACTTGCACACTATTGGTTAAACGGCAAGTTTCGCTTTTTTCTCATTGATGCAACGTAAATAAAATTGAATTTAATTTACGCAATATGTCGGCCATTAATTTGTGTCGTTACAACACTTTCCTCTCTGAAAAAAAAATTCCTCTCTGCGAGGCTAGATAAGAAATGCATGACAGAATTCGAACCAAGTTAAGCAAAAATATGATGAACCATAAATGCTGGGCTTAAATATGCTTGTTGGTTGCTTTAACAATGATATGATGCCAGGTAACCACTAGGAATTGCTACACAAATTGTTAGCTCTAGTGGACGGTCATAGCACGTGAGGCAAAATAGAGCAGTGTAAGTATTTGGAGCCGTAGCGTGAAGATTTCGAGGTAAATCGCCTCTGAATTTGCCAGGTTTAAGTTAAAACCTAAGCAGGTTGGATCGTCGTCAATGTGTTTGTATACGAACAAAGGAGCTAGAGTGCTCGACGTTGTGGTCATGACATTTGTAGAGTGGTCTTTGAGCAATTGATGAAGTTGAGATATGCATTGAAAGTGGCCTGTATCATGATATGAAGCTGATCACTACTTAGTGTTGCTACACGAAAGCGTTAGCTCTAAGTAGCTGGTCATACCAAAATAGGCAGTGTAATGTCATGTGTGAGAAATACATTATAATATAAAAATATATACATTAAAATCAAAGGTAACCGCACAAGAATATGTACACGAACATTGCCTCAGAGATGGCATAATACCAAAGAACTGTTCAAAAATGCTACACATTTGTTAGCTAAGAACAGCTGGTTATGCCACGTGAGACAAATACGAAAAATAACGTAAGGTTAAAAAAAATTTTGATAGTTAATGTTAATGTTTAAAAAATCAATTACGCGTTATACAAAGCAGGATATTGAGATTGTGGGCAGACGGAGCCTGAGACGTATGTAGAAGGTTGAACGCTCTCAGGATCAGGCGGTTCGATAAACGGTTTCAACCTGTCTATGTTTACTGATGTCGGTGTAGCGCCTTGCATAATAATGAAGTATTTTGGTTATCTGAGCAAAATCGGGTAAGGACCGCGATACTTTGGTTGTAGTGGTGCAACAGCATTATTGTTGCGAACGAGTACTCTCTTGCAGCTGTGAAGCTGTGGGTGAACGAAGACTGGACGAGACGTGTGTCTCGGCTGCTGTTCAGACATGTTACTGAAATGAAGCCGAAGGCGTGTAGCTTCGTCAAGTGGGTCATCTTGTGCCGGTAGTAGACGTGGGAGCTGACTAGGCAGGCATAGATCCATGCCATACAAGAGTTGTGACGCAGATGTTTTAATGGATTCACGAGTACGGGAACGCATGGCAAGCAGAACTAAAGGTAGTGCATCGACCCAGTTGCCATTAATGGACGATGATGCTAAAGCAGCTTTGAGTCCCCTATAAATTCTCTCTACCATACCATTAGCTTGAGGATGGTAGGCAGTCGTCTGGCGTAAGATGCATCTTATTTACCGCAAGGTGGTTTTGAAACGATCAGATGAGAAGCAAGTGCCTCTGTCCGTGATGACCTAATTGGGAACACCATAATTGGATATCCATGCAGAGATAAAACCGTTAGTTACTTCGTCTGCAGAAATGGTGCCAAGAGGTAATGCCGCAGGTCACCGTGTAAATCTATCGATCATAGTTAGAAGGTAGCTGAAACCTTGAACCTTTGTCAGATGAACTATGTCGATGTGGACGATGGCTAGGCGAGAAGTAGATCGAAAATGTTGCAACTTAGAACGAGTGTGTCGTGTGATCTTGTTTTTCTGACAAATTGCACACTCTGAGACCCATCGTTTAACATTCTGCCTAAGTCTGTGACCCCAGAAACGATCTGTAAGTAGTCGGACAATCGCTTAGCTTCCTGGGTGAGAAATTGAGTGAATTGAATCGAAAACTTTTCTCTGAAGGCTGGTCGGCTGAACTGGCTTGTTGGGCTGTGTACCCGTGAAGTAAACAATTTGTAAGCCTTCCCACAGACGACATATGAACTTGGTTGAGTGACAGGCTATTGATCTTTGAATGTGAATGTCATCGCGTTGTTCAGTTCGCAGGAAAGTTGGCGTTAATGCAGGTTCACTGAGTGCCACGGCGTTGACAGTGAATGGTGACGGCGAAGGTGGTTGTAGAGAGACGTCTGGCCTAGACAGGGCATCTGCAATGAAGTTCTGTTTGCCCTTGACGTGAAAGACGTCAAATTGCCATTCGCTTAGACGAGAAAGTTGTCTTTCCACTCTGGCAGGGTACTTGGCGATAGATGAAGTTGCGTTTCGAAGTGCGCTAACTAGTGGTGCATGATCTGTGAAAACAACAAATCTGCTACTGCCAATGATGCTGATAAAATGGCGCACTGCGTCGTGGATGGCGAGAAGTTCTCGGCCGAAAGTGTCGTACCTCGTTTCTACTGGTTGGAGAGTACGCGAGTAGAAACTGATAGGCTTTCGAACTCCGTCGATCTCTTGTTACAAAGTGGCTCCAATAGCGAATTCAGAAGCATCTGTCGTGAGTAGAAATGGCTTTCCAAAATCTGGATGCGTTAGCATTGTGGCATTTGCTAACGAGTTGATGGCAAGCCGAAGTAATTCCTCGTCTTCGGATGACCAAGCAATGATGGAATTCTTGCTAAGTCCTTTTCGGTTCCGCAGGTGCCTGCACAAAGGATAAAGTTTTGTTGAAAGGCCCGGAAGGAACTTGCGATAATAGTTTAGTACTCCCAGGATTTTCTGCAAATCGCTCAAAGTACTTGGTGACTTGATATTCTTGATTGAATTCGTCTTTGACGGCAACGGTTGAATACCTTGGGCCGTGATACGATGCCCTAAGAAGTCGACGGATGAGGTTGCAATCTGCGTCTTGTCACAGTTGATCTTGAGTCCGTGGTTGGATAAGCGTGAGAGGACATTTCGTAGATGTTTCTGCATGAGATTCTAGATCTGGACTGAATACCATAATGTCATCGAGATATGACATACAATAAGCAGAGTCGTCGCCAAGTATATTGTCTATGAATCTTTGAAATGTCTGAGTAGCACACTTAAGTCCAAAAGGTATGTAAAGATATTCAAGAAGGCCAAATGGAGTGATGACTGCAGTTTTCTCGATATCCTCTGGTGCTACCGGTATGTGATGGTACGCTTGTCTGAGGTCAATCATTGAGAAGAAATTGCTGCCGTTGAGTTTTTCAAGTAAAGTGTTAATATTTGGAATAGGATATGCATCAGATTTTGTTACTGAATTCAGCTTACGGTAGTCTCCGCAGGCTCTGTACGATCCGTTTGATTTAGAGACTAAGTGCATTGGTGACGCCCATGAACTTTCCGATAGTCTGATGATTCCCTCTTCCAAAAGCCTTGAGAATTCTTCTTGGGCAGCTTTCAGCTTAGCAGGGGCCAGTGGTCGCTTCTTGATTGCAATAGGTTGTCCTTCTGTGACGATATGATGCATCGTGTTGGAGACTCGTAGCTCTGACTTGTTAAGATCAAAAAGCGATTTGTATTTTTGAAGAGCTGCTGATATCTCTGCTGAATGATGCACTGGGGTTGGCTGAATGACTTGTAAATCCAAACGCCCGGAGGCAAGTGTCCAAAATTTTGCTCAATTCCTGTGGAGGGGTCGATGATCTTTTGATTGGCAAGATCAACAATGAGCCGAAATTTCAGAAGGAAATCAAGGCCTATTATATTATGTGAGACCTTGGCAATGATGAAGTTGTGGGAAAATTCACGTCGTAGACCTATGTTGAGTGTGCGGTACCGGCATCCATATGTTGGTATGGGCTCGTCTGTAGCTGTTGCGACAAGAACGCCTAGCGACATCTCGGCCATTGAATCACCCTTGAGAACTGAGACTGCCGCACCTGTGTCTACGATGAACTCTTCGCCAGTTTTGAAATCAAGAAAGTGCAGAAGCTCGTTGGGCTGTTTGGCCGGGTCATGCAAACAAGTAGGCTGGTGATTGCGACCGGCGTTGTCTGTTTGGTTCTCTATGTGAAAAATTAGGCGTGGACGAAAAGAGTCGACAGGGATGTCGGATTGTAGTTGGCTTCTTCCCTGTAGCGCCGTTGATGCCGTTGATGTGCAGAAAGTATGGTCTTCTACTTTCTGTGTTAGACGTTTCCCGATACTGATGCACCCTTGTGCCTGCGGTCTGTTGTCCTTTCCGTCAGCTGTGGAAATTGGCACTCATTCGGAAATTTTTCGGAACAACAAAGACAGACTTGGCATGAATAAAAAACTTCTGGTGGTTATAACACCAGTTCTTCGGGGCATATTTATTAAAGGATTGCGGAGATCTCGATCGCCGCCTACCGTTATAACTGGGCTTAGGAATGAATTTGGGTCGAGCATTCACTTGATTTAGCTCGGATTTTGTATTGGCCAATCCTTCTAGAACTTGAGCCATGTTCGTCACTGTCCTCTCTAAAGAGGAGAGTCTATCATCTTGCGGGGATGAAGAAAAGAATGATGGATTCACTTTGGGTTCCAAAACCCTATATTCTAACTCACATCTCTCAGATAAGTTATCTATAGAGAGAATGTTGGGGAGCTGTCTGGAAAAGAGTTTTAATGTTTGTGGAAGATTGTTAATAAGAACAACCTTAGCCTCATGGTCAGAAATGTTGGTTTTATACCAACGTTTCCGTAATTCCTTCAGTATTACGATGGGGCCAAGTTTTGGTATGTCTAACGGCGCATTTTTGTTTATTATCTGCTCAGTCTCTGTGGGCCCAAGCAAGGATTCTACTTCGTTTTGTAGACCCAAAATGGGATTAAGTAGCTTCCTAATGGCCTCAAGCTTAGGATAAATCCGTTGCTGCAATTCAGAAGGTAGTTTAGCAAAAACTTTCGACAGTTTTTGATGACTGTCATAATCAGGAAACGGAGAGAAAGCGGAGTCTACGCGCATAAAGAATAGTTCACTATCTCCATCCCAAACAGGAACATCAATATCTAAAATTGGACCTGACATTCTAACAATCTTACGGGATCTTAAAAGCATAAATATATAAGCAAACAGCTTCCACAGGTGAATGAGCGCAGAACAAAAGCACGTCACAGTAACTGCTTCCAAAAATTGAAATTATCCGCAATTGAGCCTGTCGAGTACGTACGGTACCGTTTTGTACGTAGAAAAGATGAACAGAGGCCCCGTTGGCCTTTGATGCCAATGTATTATTATTGTATCCCCAAAAAAAATTCAACATAAATCCACGAATATATATACCCAACAAAATTCCCAGAAGACCACGATTAGGGTAAAGAAAACTCAAATGTTAATCTATTTTTATCCCAAATAAATGAAAAAGGAAGTCAATTTTATTAATACCAAAAAATATCAGAACAGTAATCACTATCCTGGCGCGGTCGCCAATTTTGTAAACGCCCCGGCTTCAAGTAAATGCCGTACGACGTTACAAACTCGGTTAAGGTGCTCTGAATATAGATTTGTTACTGATAGGGGGGCCCTTAAGAGGGCCTGGTCGTGCGTTCTCCTGAATTATTCAGAGTGTGAAGATGTCCTAGAGCCTTGGGTGGACTCTGGTTGTTGTTGCTCCCGTTGTAGAGTTGTAATCACGATGTGGATAACGTCGTTCAGGTTCTGCAATTAATTGGCTCGTCTCGCTGGTTGTACCGCAACAAGATGAGTCACGGATGTAGCCAATTGTTGGTGAAACTAATCAAATCACCAGCGTAGGTATTGACAGCCGACAGAACGCACACGCGTAACGCAAAGCAGAATGCAAATGCGACAACTGACTTGCATGGTAAATTGCCGTGCTTAAATAGCATGCCATAGTAATATATCTCTACTTGCACACTATTGGTTAAACGGCAAGTTTCGCTTTTTTCTCATTGGTGCAACGTAAATAAAATTTAATTTAATTTACGCAATGTCGACCATTGATTTGTGTCGTTACAATAGTTACAGCTCATGTCAGAATGACGTCCAGCATTACGTATAGCATAAAATTAAGAAAATACTCTTTGTGTGGTCTTGAAGAAGGCCGTGTGATCATTGGTTAACACTATGGAGAACCCTTAAGGTTGCCTGGAGATCTTCTAATAGAAACTCCAAGTAGTCTTGATTGGGCTTCTAGTTATGTAGATTGGTTCGTAGGAGCACTTAGAGATAAGATGTGTCGTTTAGCTCCGACCAAGACTAGAAAAGCTAAAACCAAATGCTATGTGTCCTCTGATCTAAAATCGGCTTCGCGTGTGTATATAACTAATGAAAATAGGAAGAACTGCCTGACACCATTTTATAAAGAACCCCACAAGGTCAAGAAGATAACTGACAAGAATGTCATCATAGAAATAAATGACATTGAGGATTGTGTTACGTTGGATAGTTGCATTCCCCAGTTTATCTGGATAGACAATATCACTGAATTAACAGATGCGTTGAATGACCGTCGTTCTATGGGCGAATCTGATGTGTGCAATCCCACCATGCAGGCACATAACGATATGCAGAACTCAGAAGATGCGTTGTCTAATATAGTAAAATCTTATTCTACCAGTTCACACCATGAAAACTGTTTGACAATACCTTCCACGTCTAGTTAGTTTAATAATTAAATCGACACTTAATGTTATGTAATCGGAATGTGAAGGTTGTCTCGCTTGACTTCCTGAACAAATAATCTGGAAGGAGATATACGTGAACAACAGAATAATCAAATTACCTGTTTCAGAACGTCCCTTCTATGCGTGCTTCAATAACAAAATGTAAGACAGTTATAGCAGAAATATATTGTTAATATGTATCCGTTTTTTAATAGAGAAAAATGTGAAAATTTCAGCAGACCAAAAGATGATACAACCCGTCGAGATGCGTGACACCACCTTGGCTGATTGAAACGAATTTTATTTAAAAAGAATTTATTTATTTATTTTCCAGAACTTTCTTTGTTTAAATACTTGACTTTGAATTGTGCGCCATTTTCAGTTTTCGAGCATTACTGTCCTCGATTGGTTGTACCTTCTTCGACCTGCTGCAATTGTTTCATTTTTCTTCATTTAAAATTTGATCGATTTCTACAATATACGCCTGCTAACACTGTCTTCTATTTTTATTGATGCACGCATTTTGGGACGTTCTGGAACAGGTAATTTAATAATTCTGTTTTTCGCGTCTATTTCTTTCCAGATTATTTGTTCGGGTGTTTTGTAACGTGAAAGGTTTCACATTCCGATTGCCTAACATTAAGTGTCAATTTAATAATTAAATTCGATCGACATGGAAGCTCATCTTAAATTTGAGGACACTAGCAAGTTAGCTCAAGACATGGCAGGTATGAATTTAGCAGATATGAATGAAAGTACAAGCTTATCAGATTCTATTATACATTTAAAGACTGATCACGATCTGGCATCTATGGGGTTCTCAGACACGAATAGGTTAGGAGCCTCTACAAAATTTGGCGACCGCGCCAGTCCAAGAATATTCAGTCTACCGCAGTATAAATCTGAAAAACACTCAAGTTGGGTCGGAGATGCCCAAATGATATTTAGCGCTTATAATATCGTAAACCCTATGGAGAAATTTGTTGCAGCATGGATGGCATTGCCTGAGAATTTCCGAAATGCCTTGGAAAATTTCAGAGACAGAACTGTGGAAGAAAAACCGTACAATGCATTTGAGTTATTAATGGCTGAAATTCAACAGAGATATCAGCCTGGAAGATCGGCACAAATGTGCGAATTATTACGCTTAGAAAAAATGGGGCGTCAACTACCGTCAGAGTTTTACGAACGCCTTTGCACAAAAGCTTCCAGGTTGAATATATCCAGAGATGTGGTAAATTCTATTTTTACAGCTGAGCTACCATCTAGGCTTAGAACCACATTGGAAGTATTTGAAACTATGAACATTGATTGGCCAACAAAACTCAGAGGGCTAGACGGTGTGTATAAACAGCAGGAACCACAAGTACATGCTGTAACAGCAGATTCTGTCATGGTGCAGCCAGTCAGGGCAGATGCCGAAACCAACCTGACTATACAAGAAACCTTGCGTTACTTATGTAGAGAAGTTGCTAGTATGTAGAGGTATTTTGCGTAATTGCTATCTACCTACAAAGAACTTTTAGCTGCTGTTGAGATCTGTGCTTATGATAAATCCCCGGCCATTTCCCGATGGGCGATGTGAGAAGGCTAATTCGAATGATCACATATGTATTGCACACAATATTGCATGGAAAATTCATTGTTAGTCCAAAATGACTGTGCTTTAGACGGCAACAGAACAAAACACTGTTAATAAAGTTGAATGTCTTATACACAAGTCACAATTAAACAAAATGGTCAGTGTTCTAGACGGCAGCAAAACGATATATAGTCAACACAAATAATAAACCGTGCACACACGTCTGAATTGTGATGAATACATGTAACCGATTGAAAATATATGATGATATAAATAAAGTCACCAGTAAATGTTTTCACTGATAATGGGTAGAATAAAATCTTGTAAAAACCTCAATAAGAAAACTTCACAAATAATTAATCTACTGTTTGCTATGGTTTTAACACATTTAATCATAATAATCCATTGTACTCTGGAAATCGGGTATGTAGCATTAGATACGAACAATAAATCACTTGTATAAACTGCGAATAATCCAACTAAGAGTGGTAATTCCACTATGACAGTATAATCCACCGCATGTTCCCTGCGTATTGCGCGCGGTTGTGTATAATAATAATAATAATAATAATAATAATAATAATAATAATAATAATAATAATAATAATAATAATAATAATAATAATAATAATAATAATAATAATAATAATAATAATAATAATAATAATAATAATACATTTATTTGGCATCAAAGGCCAACTGGCCCGACCATTGAAAAACAAATCAAGGGTAGGATATGTGGAGGTGAGTGGAATTGTGACTAGCAAAGTATTTGATGACTGGGGAGTTTTTGGTAGGTAAAAGATATAAAAGCGTCAATGATAGCTCAATCTGGTGAAAAAAAATAATTAGGAACAAAATTCCATTTGACTAGACAAGATCAATTGGAGAAAGTCCATGAATTGTCATATCTTCTAGGTAAAAGTGAGTTCGAAAATATATATAATAAAGATGATAAAGGTGGCTGATCGTGGGCAGACATCGGTCGATGGAGTCCATTGTCGTGTAGATTGAGTTGATGGAGCATAGCATGGACGTGGATGGAATCAGCCGGATTGAAAACCAGCTTCTTGTACGTGTCGCAGGTATCCGTAGAACGAGGTTGTGATTGCAGGAAGGCCAGGGAAGGTCGATGTCCTGTTGGGTTATCGGTCCTCCGCTGAAACAAGAAAGAAAAGAATTGGATGAAGAAAACTTAGTAAGGTATCCACTACATGGATAAGATGGGGTTATGAATGGGTTGAAAAGAGGAATCAGTGAGTCAAGAAGAAAGGATGAAGACCAAGGAGGTAAAGTGGAAGATTAGAGAGATTAAAGAGAATAGCCTGGGGAGAGGTGAATGTTATGGATTGAGAAGGAACCAGTTTCGTTTCCAATCGGTGGTGATTTCCATATATATTCAATGCGGTTTGATCCTCGATAGTCAGTTTGCCGTCGTACTCTGATGATGATCATGGAAGGTCGAAACGCGTCAGTGCGTTGCAGCTGGCGGTAGTTTTGTTATGTTGTTCGATGACTGGTTAAATACAATGGGATTGGTGTTTACTTCAAGCACGCAAACTTGATTTAAAGAATTGTTACCACCACCCGCGCAATCAATTATTGTTTAAATTGTATTGCCTATATATGTATATGTGGCGAAAGCTGCAAACAGTTAATGTTCGTGACTGCATAGAAATTGTGCAGCCGACATTTCCAGTCAAGTTCAATGTATGCAAGACTGCTAGAGGTGAGAGCCGCATATCTAAATTTGATTTCCATATATATTCAATGCGGTTTGATCCTCGATAGTCAGTTTGCCGTCGTACTCTGATGATGATCATGGAAGGTCGAAACGCGTCAGTGCGTTGCAGCTGGCGGTAGTTTTGTTATGTTGTTCGATGACTGGTTAAATACAATGGGATTGGTGTTTACTTCAAGCACGCAAACTTGATTTAAAGAATTGTTACCACCACCCGCGCAATCAATTATTGTTTAAATTGTATTGCCTATATATGTATATGTGGCGAAAGCTGCAAACAGTTAATGTTCGTGACTGCATAGAAATTGTGCAGCCGACATTTCCAGTCAAGTTCAATGTATGCAAGACTGCTAGAGGTGAGAGCCGCATATCTAAATTTGATTTCCATATATATTCAATGCGGTTTGATCCTCGATAGTCAGTTTGCCGTCGTACTCTGATGATGATCATGGAAGGTCGAAACGCGTCAGTGCGTTGCAGCTGGCGGTAGTTTTGTTATGTTGTTCGATGACTGGTTAAATACAATGGGATTGGTGTTTACTTCAAGCACGCAAACTTGATTTAAAGAATTGTTACCACCACCCGCGCAATCAATTATTGTTTAAATTGTATTGCCTATATATGTATATGTGGCGAAAGCTGCAAACAGTTAATGTTCGTGACTGCATAGAAATTGTGCAGCCGACATTTCCAGTCAAGTTCAATGTATGCAAGACTGCTAGAGGTGAGAGCCGCATATCTAAATTTGATTACCATATATATTCAATGCGGTTTGATCCTCGATAGTCAGTTTGCCGTCGTACTCTGATGATGATCATGGAAGGTCGAAACGCGTCAGTGCGTTGCAGCTGGCGGTAGTTTTGTTATGTTGTTCGATGACTGGTTAAATACAATGGGATTGGTGTTTACTTCAAGCACGCAAACTTGATTTAAAGAATTGTTACCACCACCCGCGCAATCAATTATTGTTTAAATTGTATTGCCTATATATGTATATGTGGCGAAAGCTGCAAACAGTTAATGTTCGTGACTGCATAGAAATTGTGCAGCCGACATTTCCAGTCAAGTTCAATGTATGCAAGACTGCTAGAGGTGAGAGCCGCATATCTAAATTTGATTTCCATATATATTCAATGCGGTTTGATCCTCGATAGTCAGTTTGCCGTCGTACTCTGATGAGGATCATGGAAGGTCGAAACGCGTCAGTGCGTTGCAGCTGGCGGTAGTTTTGTTATGTTGTTCGATGACTGGTTAAATACAATGGGATTGGTGTTTACTTCAAGCACGCAAACTTGATTTAAAGAATTGTTACCACCACCCGCGCAATCAATTATTGTTTAAATTGTGTCGCAGAGAAGTTTGTTGAAGAAGTACTGATGTGCTGCCTTTTTGAATTCGTGCTGGGATAGGAGCTTTATATCTGTGGGAAGAGCGTTGAAAACATTGGTGGCTTTGGAGAAGAGATAGACTTTTTTTAAATATGGTGGGGGTATGGTTGGCTTGGATAGAAGAGTTACTAGAACGTGTGGCGTAGTGGTGACTTGGGTGGGCAAAGTTGGAGAGTGGTAAGGAAGTTGAGATCTTATGGATAAAAGAAATGACTCGAAGGTGACGTGTGAACCAAAGCGGAAGAAGGTTAGCTAGAAGTAGGCGTTCCCTGTAGTTTTGGCAGTTCGGGAAGACTCGCTTAAGAAATCTGGAGGATACCTGTTCAATGGTGTACGAGGAGGCGTGGGTGAGAGGACAGTAGAATTCGCTGGCGTAGGAAATGAGGGGCAGAACGTAGACCTTGAATAATGTGAGTTGGAGAGTGGGATTGTTAGTCTTAAAACAGATCAGACGGGCCCATTTGAAGAGTTTGGAAGTAGTGCGTGTAAGGTGTGGGGAGAAGTCTAGGGATTTTGAGAATTGAATGCCGAGATGTTTGGCCGAATCTATTATTTCTATTATATTATCTATAATTAATAAACAAAATCCTATTAATTACAAATAAAATTGCAGTTCAAGAAATCTTAATTAAAACTGCTTGAAATTAACAGAGGTTGTTTCTAAAATCCCAGTTAAGAGAAATATTGTGTAAAAACAGAGTTAGATTATTTGGCCTTAAAAAGCACTATATTTCTTAAAATTGAACATCGTTGGATTGTAACGCGGAGCCGCGTGTTACATACACCCCCGACAATGAAAATTAGTACACAATGAAGGGGTCTAACCTTACAGGAGGTTCTATTGCTCTGCAATACCGTGTAATCACTGATGTTGGCTCTTTCGACACTGATTCTGGTTCCTCTGTCTCGCGGCGGCAAGACGGCGTCATTTGGCTCGGGTGTTGATGAGATGTCGCGCGTCAGTCCGTAGTCAGCAAAACTGTCTGGAGGTAGAGTTATCATTTCTTCACCGCCTGATAGGTCAACATCGCGGAACAGCGGGTTACTTGGATTAACGTCGGCCGGGGATAGTCTGTGTTTGGAGACAGCTTCAGCTTTGCAATTAATCTCCAAAATGATGTAATTCTGACGTCGATCTAAAACACGATAAGGACCGCGCTTCGGTTTGGCTAGAATTCTGTTATCCATATCGTTGTTGACGAAGAACCATTTGCAGCTATCAAAATCTATGCGTTTATATATTGGACCATGTTGCTGACGTGTAGGACAGATCGGCCGATTCTGAGCGTTATATTGTAGAAAACTGCGAAGTGGAAACAGAAATGCCGGATCGTTCATCGTTATTGCAGTTTCAGAGCGTGATCGGACTAGTTCGCCAGGCAGCCGTAGACATTCGCCAAATACCATTTCAGCGGAACTACATTTGATCGGCTCACGAGGTCTTGTACGCATTGATAGGAGTACTTTCGGTAAAGCCGCAAGCCAATTTTCTTCTGGGCTAGCCTTGAGCGCCGCTTTCAGTTCTCGGTGTGGCCTTTCGACGAAACCATTTGCTCTCGGGTTGCGAGCCGCGGTCACGGAGTGTTATGACACCATAGTATTGCAGTAGGGCTGCGAACTCTTCGCCAAGGAACTGTGCGCCACGATCGGTTGTCACTTCAGCTGGAGCACCGAACCGAGCGAACCAATTGAGCTCTAAAGCATAACTGACAGTTTCTTGCTTCATGTCTGGCAGTGGTATGGCCTCATACCATCGAGTGGTGCGATCCCGTATTGACGGTAGATATCGCATATTGTTCACGGCAGGTAAGGTTACCAGATCAACGTGTATGTGCGTAAACCGGACTTTGGGCACTTGAATGACTTGTGGCGCCATTTCGGTGTGTCTCGTCACTTTGCATTTCTGATATTCTAGACATTGTTTTGACCACTACCTGACATCTCGCCGCATGCCAGGCCAAAAATACGTTCTGGATAGAATTTACACTGAGGCTTCGTCTGATGCGTGGCTCATTGAATGCTAGACCTCGAAAATCTTATGACGGAGTTTTTCAAGTTTAAACGGCCGAGGGCCAACGCCAGGTTATTTCACACTGCAGCCGAGTTCCACCATAATCAAATGTTTTTAGGCGATTGACATCAAATGTCCGAAGTGATGGATCATCTTGCTGAGCTGCTTGAAATTCCTGAGTGCTTATAGGTGAAGGACACAGGATAGAAGCACAGAGTTCTGCAGGACGGCTTAAGGAGTCTGCGACCACGTTGTCTGACCCTTTGACATGAGTGACCTTATATTCATGCTTGTGTATTCGTGTAAGTTGTGAGTTGACACGTCGTGAATATAAATACTCTTTCCTTCCTCTGAGCATCGGGAGTAGAGGAAGATGGTCTGTGTAGATCTTGAACTTTCGGCCATCCAGATAGGTGTGGAAGTGTAAGATCGACCGGTAGATTGCGAGTAACTCTTTCCTTAATAATTCATATCGCGTCTCGCGAGGTTGTAGTTTTTGCGAGTAGAAAGCGATAGGTTGGTGTATGCCATTGATGGACTGTTGAAGTACGTCGGATGCGTCAGTGATCAATTCAAAAGGTTGAGACCACTCAGGAGAACGTAGCATGGTCGCTTTTCATAAGGCCCTTTTGGTATCCTCGTAAGCCTGCATGTCGTCCACGTTGAGCTGAATCAGATGTGATTTCTTGACAAAACGGCTTTCTGTCACGAGATATTTGTGAAGAGGTTCCAGAATCTTGGCAAGGCAGGGTAAAATCGAAAATAGTAGTTAATCTTGCCCAAGAATCGTCGTAACGCTCGAACGATGGTTGGAGGCTGTACTTGAATATCACGAACCTTAGCAGGTATAGGTGTCAATTGATTTTTGTGCAAAGACGCATTTGTTGCCATGAAGTCGGAAACCATAGTCTGCTAGACGTGTGAGCAATATCTCAATATGCTGTATATGTTCGGACATTGAGTTGGAGAATACCACGATGTCGTCTAAATATGGAATTACAAATGGTAGACCATCTAGTATTTCGTCCATAACGCGTTGGATTGTTTGCAGGGCATTCTTGAGACCGAAAGGTAAATAGTGATATTTGTGAGTGCCACCTCCAGTGAATCTGAGTGCAGTATATGATACGAAGTCTTTGTCCATCGGTACTTGGTAGTAGGCTTTCACTAGGTCAAGTTTTGAATACACCGCATGACCAATAGCAGATCTGAGTAGGTCAGCTGGATTTGGCAGGATGTACGAATAAGACTGTGTGCAAGAATTGAGAATACGATAATCCCCGCACACCCTGAATGTTGCTGGTTCACTCTTTGGTACTACTACCACAGGCGACGCAAAAGGTGAGCTGGATCGTGTACAGATGCCTTGTTGACGTAGCATGGCGAATTCTTGCTCGGCGGCCTTATGTTTGTGTGGTGCCAATGGACGTGCTCGTGGAGGATGAGGAAGTGATTTCGACAAGATGATACGATGGGCTGTGACGGAACGCTTCCTCTTGAGATCGGGCATGAAGGAGATAGGTTTGAAAATTTCTTCATGACGTTTCAGAATATTGTTTAGTTGCGGTACATGAGGAGCTGGAGAAATTAGCTGTATGAATGAGACTGCTTCGGCGCGAGTCGTATGTTTTAGCGCTGATGAAAGCAACTGATTGTTGGCAGTGCGTATCTCTCTTGTTCTTGGACGAATGGTAATGACGAAGCGTGCGAGAAAGTCACGTCCAATGATGTTTCTTGTCGTATTGGCAATGATGAAAGGATAATTGAAACATCTTTTTGAGTTGGAGAACGAGATTGTGTGTACTCGTACCCCAAATGTCGCTATACTGGAGCCATTGGCGCAGGTCAGATTGCTGGTGTCGACTTGGTGGGTAGGTTCGAAATAATTGTGGCGTAGTAAGCTCACATCTGATTCAGTGTCTATGAGAAATAATTCGCCAGAGGTTGCGTCACAGATGAGAAATTATGTTGATAGTGGCAACTGACGATGAGACTGGTTGCTGGCATTTGGGCGTTTGAAGCATGACTTAACTGGAGCCGTCGATGGTAACTGTGGAACTGTGGCCCGGCCTCTCTACATCGACCTCCTGGCGCTATTTCGGGACGGTGGTCGACGCTGGTCACGCCTGCTCTGGTCGCGTCTATTATGGA
The DNA here is from genome assembly GCA_029291075.1 of Eudiplozoon nipponicum. Taxonomy (NCBI): domain Eukaryota; kingdom Metazoa; phylum Platyhelminthes; class Monogenea; order Mazocraeidea; family Diplozoidae; genus Eudiplozoon; species Eudiplozoon nipponicum. The sequence goes on from JAQBSW010003602.1 coordinate 78,826, forward strand.
CGGCATCGACTGAGGCCAAATTTGGCCTGATGGTGAGGTTCTCGAGCAGGCTGATGAGGCGTTCATTCGTGATATTTGTTCCGGCTGATGATGCGGTGGATTGTGATTTGGACATTCGTGAGATGATGTGGCCTTTCTCTGGGTCAGGTGAGCTGTAGTGGTGTTTCGTCCACCATTTGTCTAGACGTGCAGGCAGAACGTCGACCTGTACTTTGACGGATTCGCGCAGGAACGTGACTATCTCTTGGGTTGCCAGCGGGAGCTTCTGTATGAAAATTCGCATTAAGATTTCCTTGGGCAGGTTGAATTCCAAGGCTTTCTGCTCCATCTCCCTAAATAGATCAGAAGGCGTGCGGCTACCTAGGGACATCTGGCTCATTAATTCTTAGGGCCTGTCTTCTTTATCTTGTGTCAAGCGCTGCTTGACTGCGCGTTGCAGGCTCTGCCATGGCTGCGCACATGTTCCCTCAGTGTATTGATGCAGAATATCTTTTAGTTCGCGACTGAAAGACATTGGGATCGTCTCCCAAACCCTCAAAAATATTGAGCCCTCGTCTGTTATATTGGACACCTTGACTAATAAAGTAAAATCGTCGACCCACTCGTCAAGTTAGTCTGGATCGAATTGGCATATTTTGTACTGTGTCCATGTGTTGGTGCGGCCTTTTGTTGGGCTCACCACCGGGCTTCCTGCGTTTCCTGAACTGGATGTCATCTTATGTGTGTGAGTGTTGTCGAGAATAGATGGCAGTGTAAAATCGTTCTCACCCGTCATTGTGTGGCAGTCTTCGAGCATTGTGATCTCGAGAGGGTGTTTTTCTGTGATATGTCTTAGAATATACTTTCCTTCGTGGCATTCATCCAATGTGCTTGAAGTTCTCATAATCTAGATGTTGATTAATTCTTTTCTTGCTGTGAGTTCGACGAAACGGGGCACCATTTATGAAGGGGGTATTTTGCGGAGTTGCTATTTACCTACATAGAACTGGTAGCTGCTGTTGAGATCCGTGCTTATGATCAATCCCCGGCCTTTTCCCGATGAGTGATGTGAGAAGGCTAATTCGAATGATCACATATGTATTGCTCACAATATTGCATGGAAAATTCATACTTAGTCCAAACTGACCGTTCTCTAGACGGCAACAGAACGAAACACTGTTAATAAAGTTGAATGTCTTATACACAAGTCACAGTTAAACAAAATTGTCCGCGATCTAGACGGCAGCAAAACGATATAATGTCAACACAAATAATAAACCGTGCACACACGTCTGAATTGTGATGAATACATGAAACCGATTGAAAATATATGATGATATAAATAAAGTCACTGGTAAATTTTGTCACTGATGATGGGTAGACAAATGACGTGTAAAAACTTCAATGAAAAAACTTCACAAATAATTAATCTAATTACCTGATCTGCGTTTTGACTATGCAGCTTTCGTCATTCAGTAATTTCTTTGCTTTGTCTTTCGGCCCATCTTACCGTAGGCCTTCATCAGTTGCATCTCACGAAACAAATGAAGCAAGTGTTTTATTTCTCTAGTCATAATATTTATAAAACACTTGCTTCATTTGTTTCGTGAGATGCAACTGATGAAGGCCTACGGTAAGATGGGCCGAAATATCGTGCTAAAAGAAAATTACTGGAACAATGAAAGCTGCGTTAGTCAAAACGCAGATCAGGTAATTTCAATTAATCCAGGTGCGAAACACGGAAACTCCTTCAATT